>CM065675.1:12552610-12640720 GCA_033220385.1 Triplophysa yarkandensis
ACTGCAGTTGATCATTTATCTATACTTTTCTAACTTTTCTAACTAAAATTATTATGCAGAACAAAAATTAGGATATTTTTAAGTATGTAAGTAACCGAACAATGAGGACCATATGAGAAAATATTTTGAATAGAACAATGTCTTTACTCACTCACAAAAGTTGCTCATTACTCAATGCCAGTAATAGGTACCACAGTTGTTCAGCTACCTACATTCTTCAAAATATATTTTATTGTGTTCTGAAGAGGAAAGTACAGTACTTCACGCATATTTGAAATAACAAGCTGATGAGTAAATGATGACAGAATTTTCCCAAGATCACTTTGAACATCTAATGGGAACATTACTATTTGATTCAAAGCGGAAGATTTAGAGAGAAGAATTTAAATAAATATGTTTTATAAATTTCTGCTTTCATTATTCATGTAAAAGGAAAAGAAATTTGAAATAAAGCTCTTGTATCCAGAAGACATTGATTTTCTCAACTCTCACATGAATTTGATTGTCTAACAAATCACCTCTTTGCTTCAATGAAACTTGAAACGCATGCTTTCCTGAAACTTGAGTACTTAATTTCCTTTAAACTCCAATAATCTACGTCTCCAACCTTCAGGACCAGCTGTCATGGCCAAAACTGCTGGCAAAATGTACTCGGCTGAAAACACAGTCATTGGCCGAAATCTACACCACAAGAAACCTTAAGGAAGAAAAGTACTTGTAGCATTTACGCTTGAATTGTGCGCCCCAGCCATCCAGTTCCCCCATCTCCCCGCTTGCAAACTTTAATGGCTCTTGAGAATTTCCAGTATCTCAATCCAACCTGTCAAGAGAAAGGCAGAGCGCTAGGCTTTTATCTGCTCAGTGCTGCTGCTGCCGACATCTGGAGGCCGTCCATCTGTAAATCTCTCTGGCTCCGCGCTAGATCCTTTATGTAAGTTTAAGCTGCTACAGGACACAGTCTTCTCTGACCTCCGTCACCACCTGAACGGGTAGAAACGCTGGCTGTCTGACGCCTAAGATGAATTGCGTTGATAAGTAAATAAATAAAAAGTGCAAGATGATTATCACTAATTTATTCATAAACGTGACAGTCTGCAAAACAGAGCAGGGCGGGAGGTCACGAGCGCTGAACGTCCCACTGTCTGGACACATTAGCATCGGGATGAGATGAGGAAAGGTTGTTGGAGTCACAGTGAGGAATGAAGATGCGGACTGTGTGCATCAAGCATATATTAAATAAGAGGTCACAGTGAAGAGGAGAAACAACGCAAAACAGAAGGAAAGGGGGGAGACGATTGGGTCAGTATAAATATAAAAGAATTAAGGGTGATTTAACTTTGTGCGCTGTCAAAAGTTACAAACAGCAACTTTAACGCAACGAAATAAAGAATAATTAAACAGAAATAAACACCTTAAAGGTATAGTTCACCCCAAAAGTAAAATCTTTCTTCATTCCATACCTGTTTGGCTTTTCTACTGCAGAACACAGAATAGGATATTTTGGAAAATGTCGGTATCAGAAAGCAAAAAACAATTAAAAAATATACATCTTAAAGATAAAGTAAACGCAATAAATCAAATCTTTTATAAATACATTTCAAACCTGTATGAATTTTCTTCAACAGAAAACAAAATAAGATATTGGAAAAATGTCGGTACTAGAAAACCAAGCAAAAAATAATTAAACAAGAAATCATATTAAAGGCATGGTTCACACAATACATTTTTTTGTCATTTCAGACATTTCAAACCTGTATGACTTTCCTCCAGCAGAAAACAAAATAGGATATTTTGAAAAACGTTGGTACCACAAAGCTAAAATAATATCTTGGAGGATTAAATCTTTCATCATTTCAGTCCTTTTAAACCGTTACTACTCCAGAAAACAAATGAAAATAGTAGGAAAATATGTCAGTAACAGAAAACTGCTGGTCCCCATTGACTTGCATCAGTGTTGTGTCCATATATTAGAAGTTATAGGTGAAGTATCACACAGAGTTTCTGCCACTCTTATGTTAATCTTGAGCACCTGTAGTGTACAATCGCATTGTTCACTTATATAAAAAAACTTTCCAAAATGGTTTGGAGTGCTGGGGAGGTAGAGCGCAGAAATACTAAGTTACCTCTGTTTTTAACAATTGGACGACGTGTAACATGATAACAACATGTTTAACAATCCAAAGCACTTCTAATGCATGAAACAGCGTGATACTTCTCCTATATTGGGGACCAATAGATTTTGGTTGCTGATATCCAAATAAAAGTAAGTGGGTAATCCTATTCTTCAGTACCTACATTCTTCAAAATATCTTTGATCATAATATTTTTCTTTTGCAGAACAAAAAAGATATTTTGAGGACTGTAGGTAGGTAACTTAACAATTGCAGTACCCACTCACTTCTTTTGATAGACACAAACCAATGCAAGTCAATGGGTAGCGCAGTTGTTCAGTTACCTACATTCTTCAAAATATCTCATAGTAGGCTCGAAATGATAAGGGTGAGTAAATGATGACAAACATTTTCATTTTCAGATGAATTATCTCTTTAAAAAGTCAATGTTTGCCAAGGCCTCTTTGGCTGAGGTTCTAAATCACATCCTACAGCGTCAAGAAGGCTTTGGCTCCAAAGATAACTCCCTGCGTCTGAGAGCTGTTTTGGGCCCGGGCTCTGGTTTCCTTCCCTCTTTGTCAATCGATTTATCAGACTTTCTCTATCCTGGAAGATTCTAATGGCATGAGCTTTCCTAAGTACAGTAACTTAATATCTAACAGGGTCGGAGGAAGAAAGCCAGGATCTTGATTCTTAAAGTGATGCGCCAGTCTGCAATAAATCCAAGCAGCAACAAAGCAAGCAGCCGCAGAGATACCAGCAAAACAAATTCCAAGTCAGCGAGATGGGCTAATATCTTCAAACGGAGAAGGGAACAGCAGAATAGACCAGTGCGCCACGCTGTCTGGAGGATGCTGGGTAAACTAAGAGCAAATGTACAGATCGACTCCCCTCTCGGGCCGGGAGTTTAGCGGCATGAACTTCACAGAGTCAGAGGTGCCATTCAACGACTAAAAGCTCCCACCCCGCCGTGCTCGCCGACCGGCTGGATTCTGAGGAAGAGATGCTGAGGTAATGGTTTCCTTATGGGCTCTCTATACAAGAGTGATGGGCTGACAGAAGGTATGTTAAATATCTCCCGCTCCGAATACAACATCGGGACCCTGACCCCTTTGAAAGGGAAGGCTTAACAAGGGACCACGGAGGTCAGAATCTGTAATATGTCAGCCGGGTTTGGACGGAAAACAATTGCGGTGTGTTTACATGAGGTGGGGTTACAGGAAAACTTTCGGTTGAGGGAAAATGTGGGAAGAGCCTCGTTTTACAAACAATTACACATTTGTAAGGTACACTTCTCAAACCCAGTTTGACAAATGTAGTATTTGAGGTAAGGGGTTAAAAATATCTTTCCGTGCCGCTTTCATCAGTGGCATCGTTGTTTAAAGGGACAGGTCATACGAAAAGGTGCTGCCCCACAACTGTTTGGTTTCCCACATTCTTCGAAATATCTTCTTTTGTGTTAAGCAGAACAGCTATATTTCTACACATTTGGAACAAATTCACCGTGGGTAAATTAAGACAGACCTGTCATTCTTAGGTCAACTGTCCCCTTAAGTTCTCCTTAAAGTGGTGGTTATCCCAACAATTAACTTTCTTGTCATTTCAAACCTGTATGACTTTTTACACAACATAAAAGAATATATTCTGAAGAATGTTGGTAGTCGGCACCCATTCAATTCTATTGTACGGACACAAACCCAAGTAAGTAAATGGTTGCCAGGTACCAACATTCTTCAATATATCTTCTTCTGTGCTTAGGAAAGAAGAGCATATAGATTAGAAATGACAAGATGGTGTGTCAGAATTTTTATTTTTAAGTGAAACATATGTTTACTTCATATTGTTTAATTTCTTTATTAGTGCTAATACATCAAAAACATCTTGTTGTTGTTGTTCTTTTGTAAATGAATATAACATCAAATATCATTTTTATTTCCCATAGAAGAAAATAGGCCTACTGATTAATAGTGTTTAACACATTTATTGACTTCAAAATTAATGTTTGAATTTATACAATAAATATATAAATATGTAATGCAAAAATAAATGTATGTATACACAATAAATATTTAATACACATTTAAATGTTAATATTATTTACATTATATATAAACAAATACATTTTAATTATATTTACTGAATTAACACACATGAATTTTTGTGTATCTGTATATACATACAATACATTTATGTAGTGGGTATATTTATGTTAACTTAAACATCTATTTTTCAAATTGATTAATTACAGCTAATAATTATGACAGCAATAATCCATGCGCCAGTTTTCTTCCATGAAAAACAAAAATTATAATTCTGTACTAGATGGTCACAAAAGAAGACTCACTTTAGAATATGTGTCAGATGTATTCAATATTTATATTTTAATGAAATGGTAATATTTTCTGAAGATGGCATGCCACTTTTCTCAACCAGTACCTTAAAACCCCATTAAAAGTCTTCAGCTATTTTCCATGAAACAAAACAAAGCCATATGGGCTTAAAGCATCATGAGCATAAGGAAAAAATAAAAGAATTTGTATTTTTGGGTAAACAACCAAACTACAAATTTTATTAAAATGGTCCGTGCTGCTGAACAAAAAAAAAACATTATTAGATACCAGAGAGAGTAAAACAGCACCATCTCACCTGCGAGCACAACAACATAACCAGTTCCACCACTGAGGTGCTTGACTTCATGCATACCAGACCTGAAAGAGAACACAGAAAAACACACAAATCAGTCCATCCGCTTCCTCATAATCACAAACACGCAGCAACAAAATAAACTCTCAGGGTTTGTTTGAAAGGTCGCTTGTTGTTTGTTTCTCTATTTGTTTTTGCCTGCAATGTGGCAAACATAATTATGGAAGTTCTGCATCTGCAAGGTTCAGTGAAGTCTATGTCGTCCACATGGTCTTCGGAAAAGTGCGCGATGCCAACGTACACATCTAAAGCGCGCTATAATTGAATGTCACAGAAACAGCAGGCAGGTTTGGATGAGTTATGTTTGAAGTTGAAATCAAATGTCTCTTGTGTTATGACTCAGACGGCTAACAACTCTCGGGGTCACTCATAAAGTCTCTTGAGAGGTCAGAGGTCATCTGCTGCATGTCAGCGTGAGATCAAAAGGCCATGGTCTCACTCACGCCTGAACGATTGTAACATCGCCAGTGATACAAAGAGCATCACGTAGCATTACACTCATTGAACATTACAGTTGAAAACATATTTATAAACGTGGGTAATTGCAAATGACATGCATGATCATTGCCAGATCTATATTCTAGGATGAATATACATTCTTCCATACGCATGCACCTGCGTTAACATAAAACATGTTACATAGCTGATGTGCATTGCTTGTTTGTATGAAGCAGAGAAGTCATTGAGACGGAGCTAATGAGAGTAAGATGAGAGACAAAGAGAAAGAAAGATATTTCAGCATGTGGTTTAATAGCCTCGTGGATGACAGGGAAGAGAGAAAGACATTAACGTGTCATGCACATTCGTGCTACGGACATGAAATATTCATTTAATATGCATGTTATTGAAAAAACATGGAGCTACCTTTGTTACAGAAAATACCCACGGAGGTTTGTTTTTTCATAGGGGACTTTTATTGTTTTTTTAAGAGATGCTCTGATAGTATTTTTGCGACTGATACAGTGTGCAGTTTCTAGTAAATAAATATGTTTAGTGGTTCTAAAACTCAAAAATATGACAAACAGTTCTAAATCACAAATAAACGTTAAACAGGAATAAGCCTTAATTTTTCAATACTGTTCTTGATCTTAAATAAACGTTAAATGGAATCAAGCCATCATTTTTTTTATAAAACGTTAAAATAATGGTTTGGCGACTAGATATCCCCCTTAACCAGTCATGTTAAATTAACTTGTTTGGATTAAGTAAACTGAACAAACTGGTCTAGTTCTGGACCAGAAGAACTTACGGTTTCAGTTTATCTCTGTTGCAGTTTTTTAAAATATCAATCAAATGTCTGTTAGATTTAATATAGTTTGTAAGATTGAAAAGCTTTTGTTCTTTACTGTAGCTCAGTGGTTCTAGTATGGCGCTGACAACTCCAAGTTCATGGGTTCATTTATACATGTCCAAAGATCCCAAAAATCTGTTGTAGATCTTAGATTTACATTAAGCTTATGTCTTCCTGAGAGCTCCATGAATGTCCCCCCCCCAAACAATTAAGTCCTTAAAGTTATGACCATAATATTTCAAAGGACAAGAGTTCAAGAGCCAACAATCTCTTTGTCTCATTTATGAGGGTAAGATGGAGCCGATACACTCGCCTCTGACCCCGTTTTTGTGGCATCCCACCGGGGTCCCTCCAAAGTCAGGTGGTTGAGTGACCTCTGCTCACACTGCTGGACAAACTAAATGCATTCTATTTAAACAGTAAGTCACCAGCCTTTCCCGTTCAGCTTCCCTGATGTCAATGCGACATTGTCGGAGGACTTCAGCATTTTTAACTTGGGCGGCCAGCTTTCACAAGGGCCGCAGTGTTCCGCCCAGAGGCCTCGAAATCGCACTCCAAGCGTCGAGAGGCTGTGCGAGGATGAACGGGGCATAATTGCCCCCTGTGAACGATAGTCTAGAGGGGGGCCGGACGGGGGCTTGACCCCTGGTGCTGGACCGGGTGATGGATGAAGGGTAATTATGGGAAAACAGGGCGCCTTTGCAGAAGCGAACAGTATTTCAGCTGTGAGAGATTGAGGAATAGGGGAAAGAGGTGGGAAAATAGACATGTCTTTTCCTGGTCAAAGCCTCAGGACGGGGTGATGGTGTTAACATATTGGACAAATCAAATTTTGAGGAAGTCACAATAATGGCTTAAGGGGTTTGTTTGGAAGTATTGTCATGGCAACGGACAAGCACAGCCAATGGCGACCGAGTCGGAGGAAAATCGTTGGTTGGAGGTTGTTTTAATTCTTTTACCGCAGAAAAATTAGTTTATACAAATTAGATATATACATACTGTATATACATACATACCTAATAAAACATTTTAAGAGAATGAAATCTCAAAATTAGTTTGACATTATTACACTGACATTTAGTGTGTAACAATGTTTTTGTACAAATGTACAAAAACATATTTAATCACAGTATTTTGCATTATACTTGGAAATTAAATGATAAAACTGGTAAAAATTGTTATTAATAAAACGGCAAACCCAGGGACAGTACCAAAAAAAGTAATTTTTACTAAATTTACTAATTAGCATGTGGGGTGAAATTATAGTCTTTTAATAAGTCATTAAATCAGTTGTGCTATAAATATGCTAACAAGATCATTAAACTATTAGACAATGCTGTTGTAGTGGGCATCACGAAAACATGTATAATATTTACCTTGCTTAAAAAACTAAAACAAAAATGTCATTAAATGTAACAGACAACTTTTTCTCAAACTGGTTCAAAACAGTATTACACTAATTGGTTTTATATCTTGCGTTCATATCTATATATATATATATATATATATGTCCATATATATCTATTTACATATATTTCTATATACATCTGTCTGTATGTCTGTCTGTAAATACATATACGCACACACATATACGCACACACATATACGCACACACATATCACACACACACAAACACACACACATATATCACACTCACACAAACACGCAAACACGCACGCACGCACGCGATCACGCACGCACACACACACACACACGTATATTTATGTATGTATATTTATGTATGTATATTTATGAATGTATATTTATGAATGTATATGTAATATGTATATATAAATGAAAATGCTTCAAACAATGCTTCAGATTGTTATTTCATCATTTGCAACTTAAGCCACTTAAGTGTCAAAATCTAGAATTAAAGTATTGTGCTATTTCGAGCTGTTGACACTTATCAATTATCTGCTTTAACTAAAGCGGACAAATGTTCTACTTAAGTAATAAGGCCATGAATTGGACACCACAAGTCACTATACAGTAAAGATTGAAGACAGAAAACTGCCTGTTAAGTTTCAAAGAAAAACATATCTAAGAATTTCTTTCATGAAATGGCCGTCTCAGCAGCAGACACACATTCATGCAGGGCTGTAATGTGGAGTGACACGAGTTCGAACAAACTGGCTTTGAGTGGAGGGACGGACACTGTGATTTGAAACCGCAAGGTAACCCAACCACAAACAGAGTGGTAAGTGTGAATTCCTGTGCAAAGAGAAGCTGTTCTGCAATCTGAAGCTTGTGGCCGGCCGTACACACGCACGCACGCGCACACGCACACACACACACACACACACACACCACTGAAAGTGAGAGATGGTGAGCAAGGGCTCACATGTACCTTCTATAAGAAGTTCCTGGCCGTGACTGCCCAACAGAGTACGAGACAGGAAAGGAGCAAAGTCCACGAAGATCTCCCTCAGTAAAGGAGCGACCTTCTCCAGAGCTCTCTCTAGTTTAGTGGTGATACTGCGGAGACAGAGATACAGTGTGTCAGATAAAAACATGTTCGGTTATATCTAAACAGCAATAACTGTCACCATGCTCCTGGTGCACAATTACAGCAACTATACCTCATGGAAGACCAAACCAAAGTCATATACTGATAACCACCTCCAAAAAAATGTTAAATATTTATATAATTTGTTATATATTTATTCTGTTATTAAGCATGAAAATGTCCAGGGCTTGGTTGTGAAACTGATGACTGATGACAACTAACCAAAAATATTATGTTTCTAATATTAAACCTTAGCAATATTTAAACCCTATATTAAACGATAGCAATATTTAAGGTTGGCAGATCCATGCAAAACTCTATCCCTGTACAGACCTCCTTTCATGCATACAGCAGAAGTGCAGCAACACATATCCCCCATCTGTGACTGATCACAATGCATAAAGGATTATATAAAAAAATGTTGTGACAGATTCAGTCAAACATAGGTGAACAAAAGTAAGTGTCGGATTACAGTCCATTTTATTTTTTGGACACAAAATACTCTAATATTTTGATATGCAAGTGTAAACGACAGTTCGTCAAAATGAAGCATTTAATTGTATAGAAAAAGTTTCGAAAAGGGGGGGGGGCATGTCGGGTTTATATCTGTTTCTATTAACCTTTACAGTATTGTGCAATCATATTCTATTATATTCATAGAATGAACCACATTTTTGTTGAAATGTTATCTTATCTCCTATAACCATACATCTATAAATGGAATCTAAATAAAAGATATATAAAATGTAATGCACTGTATTATTGCTGCAATTCCATTTCACATCTATATAGACTGAATTCTAAATATATAAAATATTGAATTCTTGGTATTGTTGCTCCTATACGACTGCACATTGATATAGATGGAAACTGACATATAAATGGAAAAAACATAGAATTCTTGGTATTTTACTGCACTGCGAATTCAAATCTATATACGTGGAAGTTTTGGTATTTGCTGCGATCTGACTTTAAATCTATATATACCGAAAGTAAATTATGGATATATAAAACAGAATTCTAGGTTTGTTTGATTGATGTGATGCAACTTCAAATATATACAGACGGAAATGGAATTATAGATATATAAACAAAAAAATATTATTGCTATTTTTGCCATGACGCTACTTCTAATCTTTATAGGCCGAAACTGAATTATGGATGTATAAAACATAGACTTCTTGGTACTATTGCTGAGATGCAACCTTAAATCTATATAGTTCTAAACTGAATAATGGATATATAAAACATAGACTTTTTTGTACTATTGCTGAGATGCGATTTTAAATCTATATAGGCCGAAACTGAATTATGGATATATGAAACATAGACTTTTTGGTACTATTGCTGAGATGCGATTTTAAATCTATATAGACCGAAACTGAATTATGGATATATAAAACATAGACTTCTTGGTACTATTGCTGAGATGGACTTTAAATCTATATAGACTGAAACTGAATTATGGATATATAAAACATAGACTTCTTGGTACTATTGCTGAGATGCGACTTTAAATCTATATAGACTGAAACTGAATTATGGATATATAAAACATGGAATTCATTGTATTTTTACTGTGATGCGAATTCAACTCTATGTAGATGGAAGCTGAATTATAGAAATGTAAAACATCAAAAACAATGTATGGAGCATATGCAATTGAGCATAAGTAATAAAAAGAACTTGGAACACTGTTGTATAAACATGTAAATTTGCTCATTTTGTTTGCATCTGACGATAATTAGATCGTAAAGTTTTCTCTTCCAATCTTTTATTGTAACTGATTCAGTCCGTGGAGCTAAAGTATATCATACACCAGAGAGTGTGCATCTCTAGTGCCGGTTAGGCATCGCCGTCTCCGCATCCAGACAGTTTCATCATTGACTTTAGACTCCCAGTAAGTGCTCTCGGTTACCGCTGCCATGGCAACTGATTTGCCATTCTTGGCGCGGCAGAGGAGCCACAAAGAATGTGTACGTGTGTGTAAAGCGTACAGGCCCCCAGAGAGCACCACATACACACTTTCTCCTGTGTAGTCAGACAGCAGCGTGACTGCATGATGTCTGTCACAAAGTATTAGACGAGGTGAAGAGACCGAGTTGAGGTCAGTACGGTTTCCACACACTCTCCAAACACCCACGTGCACTGATTTCTCTGCATTAGCACACGTGTGGCCCCGTCTGACAGCTCACAAACAAACACAATGGCCAGCTGAGAGACGACAGACATTTGTAAGGTGTGGGGTGTCTCGTTTGTCGAAAACACAACAGGAGAAAACCAAAACGTCCTTGTTGCTCTAAACAAAGGAAAGGTGCAATGTGTGTAAAGACAAAATAACAGTGATGAGTGTTCACCCCCTCTTGTGGTGAAAATCATAACAATTGTATAAACAATTGTGAGTTTTCTCAAGCTGGAAAGTTTCAAGAACACTTAAAGTGATCATTTAAGTAAAAGTTAAAATTGCTGCATGACTAACTCAACCTCTAGTCTTTTTCTTCCAAAGAATAGAAAAGAAGATATTTCAAAGAATGTGGGTAACTTATTCACCTGGAGTGGTTCAATAGAAATTATATCTTTTTTTTGTCTTCTGTAAGAGCTATAGAGTCATACAGGTTTTACATGACAATAAGGTGTGAATAATAAAAGAATTTTATTTTTTTAGTTAACTTTACGTTTAATTTTCTTTAGTCTGTATTTTTCACTCACCAAAAATACCGTATATGACTCTTTTCCGAGTTAACGATAAGAATATTTTTGATACATTTCTTGTTGTCTATACTGTATGTTCATACAATGACACTCAATGTTTTTTGTTTCAAACATTCTTCAAAATATCTTCTTTTGTGGCAAAAGAAAGAAAGTTCTTTAAAATATCCTTTGAGTTCTTTGGAAAGGATCTAAAGCTGTAAATGATTTTCTGTGGGACACAAAAGAATTTCTTTTTTAAAAAGTCCAGGCGGTTATACGAAAAACTCGTTTGTGGGCAATGCTTTTGTTCCCAACATTCTTCAAAATATCTTCTTTTGTATCCTACAGAAGAAAGCACGTCATAAAGGATTGGAATGACATAAGGATGAGTAAATAATAAAAGAATTTCCTTTTCATGCAAACTCCCCTCTAACATTCACACATAAACGGGCATCCTGGGACTTAAGTTTACCTCATGTTCTCCATGGTGTCCTCAGGCATGGGAGCCACGGTCTGCACCGCAGGCAGGTTCTTACTGGTGGCTCCATTCACAAAGCTGGCAGAGGAGGACGCAGATGTTTCTGTGGCACCTGTGAGACGATAGAGAAACTCAAGGTTTATTATACACTGCTCCAGTGTACTAGAAAAAATGGAATATGACAATGAAATGATGAGATCTGAGTTACAGATCCCTGTGTGTTTATTCCTAATATTAGGCAAAACACCAGATAAAAATGTTCTTTTCCCAGGTTTGGGAGAGGAAACAACAGTCCTCTCTGCAAAGATCTGCTCTCATCTCTTTCTCTGCGTTCTGCAAGTTCACATTGTCCACAGCATCCCGTGCAGCAGGCCGCACGTGATAGATATGTTACAGGAATAGACAGTCATCCTGCAAAACCACAAGCTGCCACGGACATCTGAGGACGAGAAATCTATTACGTAGCCATCAATCGCCCTGTCAGAGATGAGGGTCCTTCCATAAGCAAATACACAGAGCTGAAGGGCAGCGGTGAGAGGCTTGATCTGATGGATTTCAACCTCAATCTCAATCAACTTCCATTGTGCATTCTAAGCAGATCTCAATGAGGTATGACAATGGACTATCAGAAGTAGCAACATAGGCACTGTCATCAAAGAACAGAATATTTCGTATATTTATATATGATTTCACCTGAAAGCATTAGAATCACATATCCAATTTTTTGAATATCATTTGAAATAACTGAATATTAAATAATGTGATATGAAAAAGCTAATACGTATTTATGAAATATAATAGAATATAATAATAATAAAAATAAATATTATATATTTATAAATGTTATAAATAAATAAATATATATTTATATATTTATATATATTTATAACATAAAAAAAACTAAAAAAAAACTAAAATAAATTCACACGTTGTCCAAATTAGAGCATTCAACAGACATATTTTTTATAATCTTATGTTTTTTATTTTTATAATTTTTTTATAATTATTTAAATCTGTTAAATATGGTTCACACACACACACACACACACACACACACACACACACACACACACACACACACACACACACACACACACACACACACACACACACACTTTGTACAGTTCTAGTCTTATGTGTTTCTTTAAAATCACAGCGTAATGCCTATGGGGAACGTTCAGTAATTTGCAGTTTTTGGGCACTAGTTTTGGTTTGGGTATAATCTAATGTGTATGTGGCCATCCAACAGCCCTGAAATTTCATACAGATATTATCTTAATGTGAGTGTAGACCTTGTAATGGTTTCACTGACATCTGGATTCATGATACCCACGATACCCACTACAAGGATACCAAACACAACAATGCATAAACCTATAGCATGCAGGGCCCTCTTGTGGACAGAGTAAACCAAATATAATTTCCTGACCTAAACTAGTTACAATATTTTAAGAATGGAATTATAATTATTCCAGGAAAAGCAACGGAGAGCACGAATTTCAGTGGTAATGAAGTTAAGCACAATTAAATTATAATGATACTTACAAATAAACATCAAATTACAGAGAAGAGATACCAATATAATTACATTTAAAGGAATAGTTTGGCCAAAAATGAAAAAATCTGTTATGAATTACTCCCTCTCTAGTTGTTCCAAACATGTATATATTTCTTTGTGTGGTTGAACATAGAAAAGATATTTGGATGAATGCTTGTAACTAGGGCTGGGCGGTATGGGCAAAAATGAATTTCAAGGTAATATCTTTCACAGTGTCGTTTTTTATAAAGGTAGTTAATTTGAAAAATGGACAAATAGGCTTCAAAAAGTAAATACATTTAATTTAAGAAAGAGGACTTGATCATATTTACTTTGTTTTTTATTTTTACCCTGATAAATAAAATAAATCAAATATAACTTTAGATGAACAACAAATTCTTTTCTTAAGTAACATCTTCTCACAGATATAAAATACAACCCGGCAGGAAGAGAAAATTGGAGTAAGAAAATATGAATATGTAAACATTTTAAGGAAATATCACACTGTGCATCATTCAGTGGTCTCCTATGGAGCACGACGCTTATTTACATTTCACGGTTTCATTTTTTTAAGGTTACCTACTTCATTTGGGTAACAATATCTACCTTTATAACATCCAGAACTACTTGTAGACAGTTCTTAGACCCCATTGACCATAAAATTATAATGGTGATTAACAGTGCACTGATATTTTTGGTGTCCTACATTCTACAAAATATCTTCCTTTGTGTTGATTACAGCAAAAAATATCAATAACATTTTTCCTACTATGTTTGTCAATAGGGTCTTAGAACTGTTTGTTTCAAGCGTTCCTCCAAATATCTTTCCCTTCATTCATGAAAACTAAGAAATTCCTTAACTTTTGGGTGAACTATCCCTTTAAGGGAGAAAGCAAATTGGGATACTTACCTGTGGTATTAATCATGCTTTTTGGTGTATTTGACGCAGCTGCAAAAATGTTGGGAGTGCTGTTAGAGGCCAGAGTGGACCCAGAACTACCCACCGTGTTCACCATAGGACCCGACAGAGGCTTCTTGGCCTGTACCACCACGCTCCTGTATGACACAGATACAAAAGATACCAGATTAACTCATTGTGAGCCGTTCTAGTGGCATTTTCTGACAATGGAATGAACAACCAGTAAACAATTTCACAGGGTACATCATGTAAAGAATTCAAGACAGAATTAAAACCAAGAGAGGTAGAAACCAATCTAACAAAGCCAAATAAAACACTTCACCAGCAATAATATATATGCAAGACTGCTTGTAGAACGAAGCCAAAAGTAGACCGATGTGGGTTTTCCACAATCTGGTCAGGCCTGTGTTGGAAAGAAAAGCCAGTGGGAAGCGAAAAGACAAGCGGACAAAGTAAACATCCTGTGCTCCTGTTACCCCGAGATCACATCCACTTCTCAAATGTACAGCAAAACAAACAGTACAAATCAAAAGCACTGGCTTGTTGGTATGTTTCCCTTTTCTGCTGTTTGTCCCGTGTTATACCTTGACATCATGTCAAACTTGGAACTCGGTTTATCAACAGATATTTTCCAGGTGTACTGCCAAAATGTGCTGTTTTGTCTTAAAAAAGTCTCAGGAAACAGACCTGAGTTATGACAGGATCAACTTTTCATGTGATTTTTGCACCTTGTCTGTTTTCAAGTTAAAACAAGTTTATTTAAGACATTTTTTGTTGTCACGAAACGGTTGAGCTATGTTCGATCATCAAGTTCGGTCCATTCAAGTTACCCGTCAATGATATCCAATTCCCAGCCTGCTTTGCATGAGACTGTTGTATAATGTGTTGTTTAAGAGAGCCTTGGTTGTGTTTGTGTTCAGTTGTCTTGTTGTAATAGTTTAAATGTTTTGTGTTTGTATAGAAAAACACTGGTCGTGCACAATCTGAGACACGTTGGGTTTATAAACTTTTTTCAATTTCATTTTTTTTAGGGACAACATACTTGACAACTTGTAGGATTTCAGTAAATAAAAATGCACAAACCAGATGCAAATAATACTCAATATATGAAAGAGGGGTGACTAGTTATAAAACAAACAATTTTAGAATTCTATATGTCTATTAATAAGTGATATGGACCATTATGGACATTACAATTCACTGTCCTGACTATTAAAAACTATAAAACAAAAGATAGTTTTAAAAGCTATGACAAAGACAAAATAAATGCTTAAAAATACAGCCAAGAATGTTGACCCATACACAGAATTCGTGCTCGGCATTAAGCCCACCCAAAATGCACACACCCGCAGTGAACAAACACACAGTAGTGAACACACACACGGTAGTGAACACACACCCGGTGCAGTGAACAGACACACACACACACACACACACACACACACACACACACACACACACACACACACACACACAAAGTAGTGAACACAAAACCAGAGCAGTCAACACACACACACACAAACACATAATAGTGAACACACACCCAGAACAGTGAACACACAAGGTAGTGAACACACACCCGGAGCTGTGAACGCACTTACACACAGTAATGAACACGTACAGGGTGAACACACACAATAGTGAACACACACATCAGTGAACACACACCCAGTAGTTAACACACACCCAGAGCAGGGAACACACATATCAGTGAACACACACCCGGAGCAGTGGGCAGCCATTTACGCTGAAGTTAGGGGCTGGGTGCCCTGCTGGGGCACCTAAGTCACGGTATAGCCAGTCTGAGACTTAAACCCACAACCCTAGGGTTAGTAGTCAGACTTTTTAACCACTAGGCCATGACTTTTTATGATTAAACATTTTAAATGATTTCATGACATTTTGCATATAATTTCCCATAATATAAATTCTTTCATCATTTTATCATTTCAAACCTGTATGTCTCCGTTTCTTCAGTAGAACACAAAAGAAGATGTTTTGAAAAATGTTTGAAACTGTCACCTATTGGTCTGGTGGTTAGAGAGTTGGACTTGCCAGCAGAACGGCAGGTTTACTATTCTTCAGTGATAGTTGGCAACTTCATAATACTTTTCTGTTGCTTTGGAAAAAAGCATCTGCCAAATGAATAAATTTAAATGTAAACATTAGAAGTAAATGGTTGCCTTATCGCTTTATTTCTTCTTTTGTGTTCCCTGGAACACATCAAGTCATACGAGTTTGTAATAACTACCACTTTCACTTAATATTTTGGAAAAGAGATTGAAAATAATACTCAAAAATGTGAAGGTTCCGCAGCATTTATTGCAATCATGTGTATTAAAAACACATAAATCTGTCAACTTCAACGCACATACTGCAAATAGGCCTGTTTATCAGCAAACGATTTAATATCTACAATACATGCCTATACAGTTTTCCAAGAGTTTAATCCTTGCCAGATTATCTAAGCACAGCAGCCATCCAATTCAAGTCAATTAAGGACTCTTCTCTAAATATACCCGCAAAACATCTGATTCCAGAAACAGTCTAAAAATACCAATGTACCCTGGCAGCCAAAAATTATGGTTTTACAGTTGATTTATTTATAGAAAATCCCATGACTTCCAGCTTGATCTGAGCTGAATATAGCAAAGACAAGCAGAATCACGAGTTTGCCTTCAACTCTTGACCCCTCCAATAACCTGCCATTAATCTTCCGATATTTTCAAGCTGTATCCATAAAACGTCACCTGCCCCAAATACTAAAGACCGGAGGAAAAGCACGACACCCTCAAGTGCTATAAAAGACTGAGAATATCTAGTTTGTGTGCCTACCATGCAATTTTACGTGACTATAGACTGGGTTTGCTGATCCGGAGATTTGCGTTTGTGATGTATAACAGGTCTGTTTATGTCACCTGCTAAGCATCTCAAACCTTTTCCAACATCAGATGCTGTACAGAGAGGATGAACACATCATAGCACTTGTCTGAGACACTGCGACTCGTCCCGGCAATGAGCTTTTGCTTTACCCCGTGGCGTGACAAAGACGGTTTCTCAGAGATCGCATGCAAGGAAACAAAAACATTCTGTGACACGTGCTTCCTCTTAGGGCTACAAACAGAGCAGAACGTCTTAAAATGGTACATGTGTTCTATTGCTTCTACGGCTTATGAGGAGTTATTCTTGTTGGCCGTAGATGTAAACACACAGAGTTGGTTTGGTACATTGTTTAAAGGATTTTGCATGGAAATATATGAATTGTATACAGTACAGAAATGAATTAGGAATGAAATACAAGTCCTACTTTCATGTTGTCAAAAGTGTAAAAGTGTAATATTGTTCCTAAAGTAGGAAATAGTTAACATTTTGATTTAAAAAGAAAAACTTAAATTCTGTCGCCATTTATTCACTGTCTTGTCTTTTACAACTCGTTTGACGTCACTTCATTAGAAGAACACAGGAGAAGATATTTCAAAGAATGCTGGTAATCAAACAATAGCGAGACCCGTTTTCTTCTATTGTGCGAAAAAAAGTGAATGAGATTGCAGTTTTTCAATTACAAACATTTCTCAAAGTATCTTTCGTCATTTATTCACATATCGTTACAACTCTTTTATCACACAAAAGAAGAAATTTTGCAGAATGCTGGTAAAAAAACAAGTGTGGCACCCATTTACTTCTGTTTTACGGACACATATCTAATTTTTGTCAGTAAATTTCGCAGTTCCTCCAATACCAACATTCTTTAAAACATCTTCCATCATTTATTTACAATGTCATGGCAAATCTTTATTTCTTATGCAGAACATAAACGGAGATGTTTGGAGAATGCTTGTACCAAACTATGGCGGCACGCATTCACTTCTACGTACAGAAACAAATCCATTGCAAGTCAATGTGTACTTTCTTAGTTACACTACCTACATTTCACATAATATCTTCCTGCATTCATGCATAATGTCATTAGAACTCCTGTTTTTTGAAAACACAACAGAAGAAGATATTTTGTAGAATGCTGGTAAACAAACAAGGGCATCACCCATTGACTTCAATTGTACAGACACAAGTCCAATGCAAGTCAAGGCAAACTGCGCTTCTACCAACATTATTTCAAATATCTTCCATCCTTTATTTACAATACCATTACAAATCCTAAGTTCCTTCTGCAAAACACTAAACTTGATATTTTTTTTGAAGAATGCAGGAACTGTAACCAAACAATGGCAGCCACCATTCCACGTGCAAGTCCACGAAAACTGCTGTTATTTGCCTACAAAATATCTCCCATCATTTAATCATGATGTCATTCCAAAGCATTCCAAAGAAAGAAGATATTTCCAAGAATGCTGGTAACAACGGCAACACCTATTCACCTATATTGTACGGACAACATATTCAATGTAAGTCAATAAGTTCTGCCGTTGATGGATTACCTACATTCTTTAAAATATCTTCCATTACTGTATTTATTCACAATGTCATTAAAAACCTGACTAAGTTAATATGCATACATTTTTTTCCTCTGTTGAACAAAGCTATTAAACAACTTCACGTGATACCTTAACCGACTTGAATGTTGCTTTTCTTCAAACTATCCATCTGTATATTTAGTTGAAAAAAAATGAAATTGCTCTGTGTCAAAATAACTTAAAACACAATGGAAATACAAATGCAGGGATTTGGAACAAATTTTAAGGATTCATTTTTATGCAACATGTGTAACATGGACACTGTAATGTGTTAACGTGTTGTCGTTTCTACAGAGTAATAGGAACGACTCAATTTTTCATGTAAATATTTTGTTCGGACATGATCAGTCAGCCCTAACAGTAGCAGGACATTTCTGAACATGAAGATCTACCAAGCGATGTCCTTAAGTGTACAACATTCATTGCTCAAAACATCTTGGCTTCCTGAAGGTGTTTGACAGGTAGAGCTGATGGTATTAGACTGATAAACAAGCTAGTAATAAAATATGAACGCTCCTCGTGAATTTTTCATTAACCAGGGCCTTGTGAACTATGTATGAAATATCCAGCACATATTTTATTTAAAGGAATTTATAATTGGCTTACTTTGAATAAAGTGTGGATGTATCTTGTCTAAGATATCAATAATGTAACTGGTTGTTGTGCCTTTAAAAAACACATTCGTACAAATAAAAAGTTGTGTTTTCTAAAGTGGGAAATTTAAGTTTATTAGACTCTTATAATATCTTGATTTAGGGCAGATTTTATCGATTGCAGAATATATGTTTTCATTATATGTTTCCTATTCAGTATTAGTGAACACACTCATATACATCCATACATGAACCTTGATACATGGAACCAATGTACAATCCAACAACACAACAAAAGAAGGTTATTAAAATTATACTTATATCTAAATAAACACATGTCAATATTGCCTAGATAACATGATTGTATATACATACACACATGAAACTAGATTAATTATTGATTACATAATTATTGACATTAATATAAAAAGTGTTTCTTTTTAAAAAGGCTAAAAAAGTGTATTTTTTACACAAGTTGGCAGTCAAAGCCAACGAACCCATCTGGAAACACAGCTCTCAAGTGATTCAACACTAAATTACTCAAAATCACCTTTGGAAAGTTCCAGAAAGACAAGCAGGGGTAGTCTACAGTCATGTCTCTTGTGTTTGAGGGTGATGTCACTCCCAATCTACTCCCTATTTGACAGACCATCAAAGAAGCCCGTCCAGGCCTGGCAGCTCATTTGGTGGCAGGTGGCAAACAATTAGACACAGCAATTTCAGGGCGGGCGGATGACATTAAAGCACGCGAGAGTGAGCGGTACGATCCCGCGTCTGTCGACGGCCTGTGTGAAAGCATTTCAAAAATAATACACTCCGCCATGGCAACTCATTTCTGCCTGCCAGGCCCCATTAGGGTGTTGAGGGCTGAGGACGACAGGAAGGGAACGAGGGCCGCGGAGGGCCGCTTCTGTTTAATCTGTCATCAACACCCCGGAGACCCTCCCCAACACACAAAACACCTTTACTATTCACAAGCCCACCTCATCTGTGACACAGCGGTCGCTGCATAGATTACGGCCAGGGCAGCAGTTTTATTTCTCCTGTGATTCTCTTTCACATATAGGAGAGGAACAATATCTTGACCCAAATTGGTTTGTATCAGGCTCTCATAGACTGTCACATATTGCATTTCACAATTAAGGTATTATTGTTGTTATTAAATACCACTCCATTTTTTTTAAATATGATGTTGATGAGATCATAATAAATTTAAGCTTAAATCTTTTTATTCTCTCTGTCTTTGATTCTCACACATATCACATACATTAACACGTGTATTTATTTGAACAAGGTGACGATGTACAATAACTGAGGCTTGTTAACAATTTTGCTGCGTTGGAATTTAGCATGGAAGAAGTTTTCCCAAAATTCCTTGAAATATTGCAGAATATTAAAGACCCTTCAATGTTGTTGGGTATTTATGCCGTCAAACTGTTATATAAATACAATATGGCACTCGTAACCATGTGATGGTGCTCTATCTCAGTGGCTGTTATTGTCCTCTGACCTAATCACATCCACGCTGATATAGAGCATCATCACACTCCTTGTCGAGCCATATTGCATTAATAATATAAAAATAAAAAACACCTCACCCAAAAATGACAATTTCTTTACTCACTTTTATCTTACCAACAAAGAAAGAATATCATTAATAAAATAATTATTTTAATATAATTACAAATACACGAAAAATATATTTTTTTAAATGTTATTATTGAATGAATTAACACATGACAATAAGTCAAGCAAGGACCAATGAGAGGTTAGCATTGTACCACTATATATGAATTTATAATTTATATTGAACTTAGAATGCTAAAAAAATGAATATTTGTCTTTAAAAAACATCGCTTTTTGCAAAAGGCAGCCATGCATTTAGGATGAATAAAGAGAACTACGGGTCGAACCATCACTTTTAAATAGGGATACCAAACAATTTATTGCAAATAATCGTATCCAGAAAAAACTTTGTGTTTACATTCAGTATGTAATAAATATTAAACACATATATATATATATATATCTGTGTACTTTGCATATCAATTTTGTATTCTTAAACACGTACACATAGATGTTTATATAAAAAATACCAATATTTCTATATAAAATATTCAGGTATGTTTTGTATTTCTAAATACTAAATTAATACACACAGTACACAGACACATAATATTTAAACACAAACTTTCATTCTGGATGCGATTATTCACTTAACAGCCATGATTTAAAGTAAATGTTATAAAACCATTCACCCTGACCCCAAGAAGTTGCTTAGCTTGTTAAAACAGACATTTCAATATGATTGTTTTTTAATTTTCATAAATGAATGTATAATACTAGAAGAAATACTAAACAAATAAAAATTTGATTTTAATGTACTGTAGTTAACTTAAGTAAATACTAAAATGAAAGAAAAGTTGTTGTTTTTTCCGTATTTATACAGTAACAGCAATGATTTTGTCCAGGTATGAATAGCAAAAGCCATCGAAACCGAATGAAACATTTCTTAACAGCGGAAACAAATCATACTGAGACTGTATCTGGCCATGGAATGTAAACACGCCACAGAACGCTCAAACGTATCGCTGAGATCTTTTTAAACTCAGCAAATCTCTGATATGCATTAGAGGGAATTTAAAGTGAGTTATGACTTGCTTATGACTAAGCAAACCATAATGGCCGTTCCTTAGGGAAAAGACTAATGCAGGTATTCATCATAGCTGACTGTGATGTATAGTGTAGCGTTTAGGGCCGGGGAAGGATTGTATACGGAAAGAAAAGGTCAGCATGTTTTGAAGGGTCTTGCACGTATATATCTGCAGTAAATGAGCTTCTGTAGTGCTATTGGTGACAAGAAACATTCAATCAAGCTAAAGCCAAAAGACAAACTGTGACCCTGCTTGTGAAAACTCACCTCAAGTCATTTTTGTTGTGTTTACTTTTTCATACTTTAAATCATTCTGCATAATGTAAAGGATATTCTTTAAGTACATAATATTGATTTATGTAATATTGACTGAGAAAGACCATTTCAAAGTTTAAAATCATAGTGAATTGAATAGGTCAAATCAAACTTTAATTCTCGTTTTCTCAGAATTTGATCCTCCCACATCAACCGGGTTTTCATAGTCAGAGTCACATTTAGATTTTCCCTTTGACACCCAAGCTTACGTATTGGTATTGCTGCCACCCAGTGGACCTTCATTCAGTTACATTACCTGTCAAATGAATGAAACTGCAGGGGTAACATGGCCTGGGCTTCTTTCCCCATAACCAGGTGATCCGGGTAGGGAAGAGGATCCGGCCCGCTTTCTCCAGTCTCAACGGGAGCCGCCACCAGGCTCTTCAGGATCTCCTTAACATTGATGCCTTTGTTGGCCTGGCTGATGCTGGAGATGGAAGAGGCGGGTTTGAGGTGGGCAACAGTCGAAGGCTTACTCATGTTGTCTTTGACATTGGATGACAGCGTACACAGAAGCCCGCTCATGCCATTCGGACCGCCGACGCAGAGATCGAGGTCCGCCCCGTTCATCAGGCCGGACACATGATCCTCACCCAATCCCGAGTCAGAATGAGGGAGAGACGTCTCCCGGTGTGTGCCATCCGTGGGTTCTTTCCGAGCGTCGGAGAGGGATACAGGGTTGTCTGAGGGATACAAATCATAAAGAAGATTTGATCAAGACTTTCTGTGAAAATATTTGGAGCAAGGGATAGTTCTCCCGAAAAAATTTACTGTATGAATTTCTATGTTCTAATGAACACTGAGAAATATTTGGAAGAATGCTTTTAACCAAACAGTTCTTGGACCATGCTGACAAAGAAAAAATATCTTTTGTTTTTATTATGTTGAACATAAAACGAGATATTTCGAAAAATGTGAAACAGGAATATATTCCGGAGTAGTTTAACTACCGGTTTGATTTTCCCATTAAGATCTGTTGGGTTACATTGATCCAAATATCTTTGTGTTCATCTGCGTGAATTACTTGTTTAGAACAGCTAAAGAATTTTATTTGAAGGAATAGTTCTTCCCAAAATTAAAACTATGTCCTCATATACTTAGACACTTGATATTTCAATCTTCTATGTTTATCTTTCTTCTGCCAAACACAAAAGAAGATATTTTGAAGAATGTTGATAACCATACAACAGTGGTAAACAAACTATTCTTTTCTGTTGTATAAACACAAATCCATTAGACGTCAATAGGTACAGTCCTTTTGTCAAAATATCTTCATTTAATTTCCGTAGAACGGAAGCCCCGGAGAAGCCTACACTATTATGACCTCTCAGTTAGGATAAAACCCCATTAAGGCATGAAACTAAATGGACAAAATACTAAACCAGCATCACTCAACAATAAAGAGGTGAATTCCAGACACACACAAAGAGAACATTAAAAAATATGTATTGGTTTGAGCGTCATTTACACAAATGTCTAAAACCAAACATTATTTAGGTTTCTTTCACTTGTCTAGAAAATCTCACTGCATCAATAAAGATTAATAACTGCTCAAAAAAACTCCAGGCCCCGCACACACGACTCGTCTGTTCTCCATCTTTTGTTTGTCCTGAGCCAGTTGTTTTCCAGATGTTGGGCGTCTCTTTTTAATATTCAACCAATGGCTGTAACAAGGTCAGCAGGGCCTGATTTAGTCACGGAGCACGTCTGGATGGCTATTTGGGTGCAGGCAATCATCTGCTCCATGCTGTTAGGAGAGATTCCCACCCATTGCCTTTCTTCCCGAAAATTTATGAGGGCGATGCAGCCTAGTGTCTCACACTCTATGATCCCATTCTCCTCTGGTGGATTGCCTTCCTAATGGGCTCTGACAGATGGGGCTGGAAATAGCACCACTGCCCCGTGTCCCGGCGTTCTTCTGCCGCGCGTCTTTCATCTTTATATTCTTTATTCTGTTTGCCTCTCTTGCTTTTATTTGCTTTTCACATTCCTATGGCTTTGGGATCAAAACGTCTTTTTTTCTTATACTGTCTGTATGAAGGCTTATACAACCCTGCTCGTTTCCTTTGCATTTCTTGTATAAGAGATAATTAGCGCAGTTTATGAATTATTAATGCTGGTAAAGTAAAGAGGAACTAGCTTGAGATGAGCCCTACGGGGGTGCTTTTGCAGGATAATGGAAGGACGTGAAAGGAGCAAAAACATAGGAACAAAAACATTGACTTGGTAATTAACTAATGGTAATAGGGGTAATTTCGTGCAGAATAAAGCAATTAGACGAAGTGAAATGACATTGTTCGTCAAAAAGTTTATTAAGCTATGCCCACAAATGTAAGATCAGAACACCTGTGCTCGTAGGTGAATTGATCTCCTGCCGAAAGCCTCGTCCGCACTGACTGATGGACCTTACAGTCTCCCTCTGGGGCTCCAGGATATCCCGGTACTTGGACACCATTAAAACGGAGATAAAATACACAACAGCAAGAGCCAGGAACTGGGCCTGCTTACTGTCATCCTAGAAAACACAAAATGGGGATTAAAATGAGTCAATATGGAACCAGAACAAGTCACGCAACAAACGAAGCATGAAAAATGCGTCATGAACTATGAACTGTGTTTAGAATAACTTCTGAAAGTGATAAAACTGGATTTTATTGTAAATGGGATAAAAACTACATTTGCATGCGTGTCAAACTATGTCAAAAACTCAGAAATTGTGAATAATACATTATTTTACAGTATATCACACACATTTGTTTAGATATATAAAAATTTTATATGTAATATATTTTATAAAATATATATGATATAATATTTTTCTATGAAGTACTATTTACTACATTTATATCTGCCATTTTTTTCTGCAGAACACAAAATAAGATATTATGAAGAATGTTGTTATAAGAACATTTTCTTTCAAATGCTTTCTGTCCACATAAGAAAAGTGAAATGGTGTCAGCTTTCTTCAAAATATCTTCTTTTTTGTTCTTCATGACAAATGAAGTAATCCAGGTTTGAAGAGAGTGATAAGAGAGTAAATCATCATACTTGTTATTTTGGGGTAAAGTTTCATTTGAACAGTTTATAATATACTCATTTATTGTGAATATCTGCAAACTAAATACTGCGTGTACAGGGATGGACGACTTTCACTCACAACATCACGAAAGACAGCTGCTCGCAGGCGATTGATGTCCACGTCCTGAAGGAGACGGTCGGGATCTTTGATGGGAGATATATTGCTGGAGAAACTTTCTAAATTGGTCTGAAACAGAAACAGCGGGGATCTTGAGTTCCTGTGATTGACACTTTTACAACTTCTCACATGCAGATCTCACTTCCACACTCACATCACAGTCACAATACTGAAACACACACAGTCAATGTTACATTATTGGAAAATAACAGTGAGAGGAAACTGTATATTTTATCTCTTTAAAAGCCTTAACACTTTTCTTGTTACTGAATTACTTAGAAACTGAAGAAAAAATCTGTCATCCTATTCCCTTCATGTTTGCACACTACCTGTTAAAAGTTTTGCAACACTCCATCATTTTACTAATTTTAGGATAGTAATAAACTGTTGTGAATTATAAAATAAAACAAAACTTTGGGAGGTATGTTTTAACTAAATAAAAGTGAACAAAACATGTTATATTTGATCATCTCACCCTGAGATGATTTGTGAAGAATTTGATTCTCATCTATTCTGCACTTTTGTTGGCTGTTCTTTCTTCAATATTCAGAAAGAGTCATCCATTTTAAAATCATTATGTGAATATGATATAAGTTCAACTAAATGCATGTTCGCTAAATAACATTTTTTGTCTATTAAACTCTTCCACACCCTTAGGCATACATTTCTCAAGTGTCCCAAAACCTTTGACCGGTAGTTTAGAATTTAAATGGAAGTTATTTCTAGTAATGTTTTGTCAAAATAGGTTGGCTTTAAAAAAAGTCTAATATAAAATATCAGTTTATCTTAAAGGAGAAGTATCATGCTGTTTCATGCATTATAAGAACTTTAGACAGTTAAACATGATGATTTCTTATGTTCAAAGTGATCTAATTGTTTAAAACCGTGTTCCTTCAAATCTTCAAATTTTGACCGTTATAATGTTAAGAGTTATTAACGTCAATTAGCCCGAAAAATCCCACCCATGCACCAATCAGAGAACTTGGAAGAGCAAGAGCGTCAGCATGTCATTCCAGATGAATCCAGTGTGAGGAGATTTTACAGATACCCTGCTCACGAAACTGCCTGTGATACTTCTCTTTTCAAGTTTATGATAAAAGTAAAATATTTAAAATCCATTCTAAATTAATAAAACAATGATATATTTTAAAAAAACTTGTAACGTGATTTTGTGACTTGTTAAAGAACAACAAGTTTTATAAAGCAGAAGACTGGTAATGTGCTGTAGATACCTTGTTGGTGGTGGACATATTCTGCAGACCTTCATGAAATTTACTGGTAGACAAACCGGACTTTAGATTTCTGTCTTTCTGACGCTGACGGCACTCTAAACAGTTTTTAACGGCCACACAACACACTGAGAAAAGAAAACACAATGTGAAAACAGCATATGTTAATAAGGAAAATAAGGACAACAATGTATCAATTATCATAAAAGTAAATTTTCTAATGAAACAATATAAAAACAAAACACTGCATGATACATACCAGCAAGCATATTCCCAATATGGCACAACATTTACACAGCAAGATGGAGCTTTATGTTCTCAATTCTTAAAATAAAGTATTTATCTTTTTATCAAATGTATTCAAATTATACAAGAATTACACAATGCCATTACATGTACTCCATTACTTCTCTATATTTTAGCAGATCTTTTTAAATAGCTATTATTCTATTTAGCATAAAATTGCATATTTATGAAGTAATCCAACAGTTTTTTTACCGGTAGAGTTCAAATTTGCTGACAACCAGACTCTTGTCCTCTGGGTTCTGGTGAATTAATATGAGTCCATTTGCTATGTTTAATAATCCATTTCTATGACAAAGCCTGGCATTTAAAACAGTTTACCCTCTCACAAGTTTACACACACACACACTCACACACACACACACCGAGCCTGAGGCACTGTCGCATGAGCCCTCCTGAGGACATGTTCTTCTCCGCCTCAATCTCACTGAAGTTGAGTGAACTCGCAAAGACCAGCACGTCCACCATCGCCATGAGCCGAGTAAGAAAGATGACGGCCGTTTCAGTCGACATGCCCTGCGTGGCCTCGATGCCTTCCATTTCAGCCTGAAACATACACACCAATGACCACAAATATTTGTTCATTTATTGTAGTTCTTGGCAAAATGTGTGATGCAATATTGAACATCTTAAGTAATGACACACAGAAGCTGAAAAATCAATCAGAAAATGGTGTAAAATGTGAACTTAAACCAGGTTCCATGCAAAGCCCTGTATGAGTGGATCACATTTAGTAGGATTTTTTTAAAGATGAAACGTCACATTTAAGATCATCACAATTTAACAAGCACAAACCAAATTTGTGAAACTGAGAGGCACTTTCACCGGAGTGGTTACACATAAAAACGTGAAGCAATTAACACCCAAAAATTAATATGTGTATAGTTTTTAAATGAAGTTTAAATTTAAACATTATATACGTTTCAATTACGTAAGGGATAAAGTAAGTAAGTAATGTAAGTAAAACTGACTAACTTAAAATGTTGGGTAGAATTTACAAAATATATAAGGTGTATTACTGTGTACATGATAAATATATTTGTTAGTTTAATTTTTTTCATTACTTACGTTAGAAAAAGTATAGGGGAAAAAATATTGAATTTTTAATCCCTTTCAATGTTTTTCTCTTAGAAAATCTATTTAATGTTTTTAAAGACTTTGCTAAGTAAGTATTGCTTTAAAAAACAATGAAGTAGACATTAGACGTTTTCGAAATATTAGTAGCATTAAAACAGAAATTAATAATTTAATACCCAAACACCCAATTTGAATAAAATAACCGAATAAGATCTTAAATATTCTCGCAAATATAATAACAACTCAGTAATACATTTTTTCATTTATTTTTTTGGGTGTAGGATTATTAGAAATAGTATGATTAAATTACATTTACTTAGTAAAATCATGTCTAATTTATATAAGAGATAATTTCTTCAGTAGCAACAAATATAAAAGAATAACAAAAATGTGTATTTTAAAGGAAATTTTTATGGAAATGCACAAACATAAAAGCACAAGCATAATGTGTATGAGCTATGAAACGCAATATATCCACAAACAAAAGCAAGCACAAGTGAATCACAGAAGTATCCAAATACACATGTACTTACCTTTGCATTCTTTGCATAAACAGACACATGAATAAAGTAAATGGGAAAAAAAAGTTAAAAAAGCAATTACGTGAAAAGGTTAGTTTGCAGTAAACTGAAGTGAGCACTTGGTGTCAGTATTGTCAAAGCTCAAGCCCACTTACAGAAGGAGAGGTGGCAGCAGACAAGAGGGGCAGAATCCCTCCACAGGCGATGATGATGTTGTCCACCATCTGTGAGATCAGGTGAATGGTGTTGTGCACGAAGATGATGTTCTCATTGCTGTTTACAAAATCCATGACAGACTTCGTTGAATGACTGAGAATGACAGAAAGAAATGCAATTTGTCATTTTGAACAACTACTCATGTTCAGAACCAAAGTAGCGGCTGACCTTCTCCAGACGTGCAGGTCAGATTCAAGGGCAAAGAGCAGATCTGTGAGGAGACGCTGGTGCATCGGGGACCACTTGAACTCTGGGATGCGGAACATGGTGGTCCTTGGACCCGGGCTGAACTGACGTCGCTGCTCTTCAGTCATTGGCATGCCTCTGAAGCCCAGGTCCACCCGCAGATCCCGGTCCAAATGATTCCCAGATCGACTGTGCAGACTCTGGAAGCAAAATGCACATTTGTGGGATAATGGTGCATATTTCACAAAAGAAAAAATACGAATTTCCTCAAAGTCATTTTTTTGGAATCCTCAACCTTGATTGTCGAAATGTGAAAGGTGCCGAAATTTGTAAAGGTGTTTAGATGGATCCTAACATTACATTACTTAAAGGGAAAGTTGACCCAAAAAGAATATTGTGGTCATTCTTTGGCCGTATTGCATAAAACCTATCTTCCGCAGAACACAAATGAAGTTATTTTGAAGAATGTTGGAAACGGGCACCATTTACATTGGTTTGGTTTTCATAAATTTTAAGTAAATAAGTGCCAGGGATATTTACTTTCTCCAAAATATCTTCTTTGTTTTTTGTATGAAGGAAAAGGTTTAAATAATGACACAATGTTAATTTTTGGGCAAATTATCTCTTTAAATAAAACTTTATCCACTAATACAAATTTTTTAAAACATTGACTTCCACTTGATAGACACAAACATTTTTGAAAATATCTTCTTTGGTGTCCGATGAAATAAAAAGTCATGAATTTTAAAAGGAAAAGAGGTTGAGTAATCGATGACAGGATTTTCATTATTGGTGGAACTTTCAGGCACATTGACCACCATCGCCTTCCGTTATATATACATAAGACTGCAGACACATTTTTCAAAATATCTTTTTGGTTTCCATAAAAGAAAAAGTCATACAGATATAGAATGAAAAGATACTGGGAAAATGATGACGCAATTTTTATTATTTGGGCGAACTTTTTAAGCACCTTGATCCCCCATTGACACATTTTTCAAAATCTCTTCTTTAGTGGTCCATAAAAAGAGTCATATGAATGTTGAACTACAAGTGGATTTAGTAATTACACATATTTGGCTAAAATATGTGTATGACATGCTGCATAACATGCTACCAACATATTTTTTATCTATAAATGATAGAACTTGACCAAATGACCAAATAGCTTGTGGTGTAATGTATTTCTAAATCTAGAGTTCTGTCCTGTGGCTTGAAACTTTTGTTGAAAACATCCTTGACACTAAAGATTCCGATGTTCTTAAGGCAGTAAAAGGAAAATGCAGGATACAGTTGGAGGCGGAGCATTTCTTCAGGCAAGTTTTGTTTCAAGCTGGGTCTGCCAAACTACAGAATGCATCTGACGTCTGAGCTCTCAGAATCTAACACAGCACCTCACAAGCTATGCAGGCATAAATATGTCAAAGAATGTACAATAAAGTCAATACAAAACTTCTTTCAATTCAGTTTAAAGGGATATAGTTCCATCAAAAGAGAAAGTGATATCACGATGATTCATCATTTTATTACAAACCTTAACATAGAAAGAGTTATTTTGAAATCATATCGGTAAACAAACAACATTGGCCACCATTGACTTTTAGCACTGATGTAAAACCATTGAGACATAATCTTTGACCTCTCGTAATTTCAAACCTGTATGACTTTACCAAGGAAGATATTTTGAAGAATGTTGTTGCAACCGATTCTGTTACATTGATATTTTTTCCATACAGTAGAAATGAACGGGATCCTGAGTAGTTTGCCTATCTACCTTATTTTTACTTCTGCAATTCCAGATCTTTTTTTTTTCAAATGATCTGATGATTATTCATCGTCATTCCAAACTTGGTAACAAAATACAATAATTAATAAAATGTTGGGAAACATATAACTTTGACCACCATTGACTTCAGCAATGTGGACATAAAACATATCTAACATCATTTTTTTTTGTCATTCCAAACATGTATGAATTTATTTCTACTGAAGAACACAACGGAAGATATTTTGAACAATATTGATAACTGGCACCCTTTCACTTGCATTTGGCTCATTTTCCATACAATAGAAGTAAAGATGTGCCAGTCCTGTTTGGTAGCAACTTTCTTCAAAATATCTTCTTTTGTGTTCTGCAGGAGAATCACAATTTTAATTTTTTCGGTGAACTATCATTTAAATCAATACTTCATCCACTAATATTACTTTTGAAGCACAACTCCAAACTTATTGGATTCGGTGTAAACATTTATGTTAATCAAAAGTTAAAATTCTCTCATGGATATCTATTGTCATTCCATACTTGAAAACAGATGAATACATTTTGAAAAATGTTGATAATAAATATTATTGACTTATAATAAAAAGCACAATACTATTGAGACTTCAAAATATTTTATGTTGTGTTCCCAACAAAGAAAAACTAATCATGTAACCATGACGTACCTGTGTGGTAGCAGTAGTCTGAATCTTCTTCATCTCTTTCTCTTTGCCATCATCTGACTTGTCCGTGTCTGATGTGGAGCAGATAACATCCGCACCGCTCTTTGCTCCAGGAACCTCAGCCTCCAGCTCCACCGCCATCTGCCCCGGGCATTTGGACAGACTTTCCCCTTCAGAAATGCCCAATCGGCTCACAGCAGACTGCAGCTTAAAGCTATCTTCCTCCAAGGCTGTCGGGTTGGCGTCTAACGCTTTCGAGCTCTTTGTCACTAGAGCAAGAAACCCGAGATCACTGGTGCTGGTGTGGACCTGAGGTTCACGAAACGATTCAGAAGGCCCGATTTCAGGCAAGAGGTTTTCCCCCATTGCGCCAAAGATGAAGGTGCTGTTGCTGGAAATGGCATCTTTTTCTTCTGCCAGGTTTATGAGAGGACCTGTGGTTTTGTCCTCTAGGTTGCTCTGAGGTACCAGGACACTGTTCACGCTGCTGTTAATCTTCTCAACCGCCGCCGAGTAGACATTGTCCAAGAGACAATCCACCTCAACCAAGCCTCCGTTTTCGGTGATGCTCAGAGTCTCTGGAAGGAGGTCCAGGTCGTCCATTTTCACCTCTGTGGCTTCGACCTTCTCTGCCTTTATGTCCACCAGAAGATCGTGAACTTCAACATTCTCCCTGTCCAAACTCTTAGCTTCAGATAAAAGGTTCCGTCCAGGATCTGTTGTCTCGGACTCATCAGCTTCACTCTCAGGGGTTTGTGTTTGGGACTCAGGGTCGAGCTCCAGAGTGCCTTTGATCGCTGATGCCTGGGCAGAAAGGCCGGAGATGGTGCTGACAAGCCCCTTCTTTCCTTTCTTTATGTTTTCTTCTTCCTGACGCTGGTATTCCTCATACATTTTGGCCAAATATTCTTTGTGAGCCTCATACGTCACCTGTCAAACATAGTTTCCCATATGATCAGAACTATTATGCAAAGTTAAAGTCCTGACAAAAAAAGGAATAATTTAAAATTGGAACCCAAATCAAAAGCTATTGTTGGATGACTAAGCTCTAAATTGGACAAGTAGAAAGAATTTGATTCCTTTTCAGTCATTTTAATTAGATACTTAGATTTTTGTTGTATTGTGAATATATCACGGCTGATGGGCGATGTTACGCATGACTTAAAGTGGAGTTCCTGCAACCCCTTTAGCTGTGATTTACCCACTATACAGCCCAGCCTCAAGTACCTTATTGCTTAATCAAACAATAACCAAATTAATTAATTATATAAATAGTATTTTTGAGCCATTTACTTGTACAGATAACTGTTTTTAAACCTTTTCAAAATAACTTTTCTTATGCATTCCTACTAACATCAATCAAACTGCAGTTGGGTTGTAATAATAAAAGTATAACTCAAAAGACAAAGCTTACTTACACAATTAAAAACAAGATTTCTAAAAGAAAATATAGTATTGTCAGTATTTATGTTGATTAGTATTATTATAAAAATAAAGACAAATAGTTTAAATATAATATAATTTCTGATTAACAACATCTTTCCCCATAGGTGTTATCCTACAGAATCACATTTTATTCATCACTACTAATTAGTTAATTGTAAGTTCTTTATCTAAAATTATTATCTAATTATCTAATTCATATCTAATTATTATATACCTATATCAAATAATTTGTAAATAATAATTGATAATGGTAACTGAATTAATTCATATATATATATATATATATATATATATATATATATATATATATATAGTCCCTTTTTACTTGCAAATTGCTCAAACAGATTAGATTAGATTTTCCTTTTATTTAAATGTAAAGTAATTTTAAGTGTCATTTGACTGATACCTTCATTGGGTAACACACACTTCCAAATATCTCATTTCAGTATTTGAAATAGTGTTTTGTATACATGTACTAAACTTTGCAGTACGTCATCCATCCTCTCCCTGCTCTTTAAATATCAGCATCCACCTTAAAATAAACTCCAATACATGTTTTCTGTAGCTGGTAAGAATTGGCTATTTACTTTGGAGTGGGCTATAGAGAGCGTATCCACCCACACGCGCCATCCGCCCCACTCGTGTTTAATGGCATGGTAGAGAAGAATCCGGAAAATGTTGTAAACCATTTCAGTAATCTTCTGTTCTTCTGAGTTTTTCGGGTTAATGTAGCCGAGAGAGAACATCCAGTCCTGCCACACAGAACATTGCAGCAGACACCTGTCACACAAAAAAAGCAGACGGAGTAAGCCCACGGCAGTCTGTCGTGTTAAAACCCCCTTCTCTTTTTTAACATCCCCAAACAACGCTCAAAGGTGGCACCTAATTCACAAACCGACGAGTAACATAAAGCAATTTCAGTCGGAACCTCTGCTACCCTTTAGATCTATGAAGTAACGCAAAGAATGACTGGCATCTATTTGACTTACACCTGAAGCACTTCATTCTCAACTGTCATTTTACCCCAGGGCATTTACCCCGGTGCATTGTCGTGAATAAATGGAATTATGACTGAGCTGAATGGGGGGGATTTACTCGGCCCCTGTCAATTAAACCTTGTTAGCCTTTTTCTTCTCCAGAAGCCCAAAGAAGATATTTTGAAAAATGTTGACAACTACCACCCATTCACTTGCATTAGTCCATACAATAGAAATGTTTGGGTGCCATTGCTGCTTCATTTCCAACATTCTTTAAAATATCTTCATTTGTGTTCTGCAGAAGAAAAGAAAAAGGTTTGAAATAACAAGAGGATGAGTAAATGATGATTATTTTAGGGTAAATTATCGCTTTAACAGCATTGAAGATAGTACGTAATTGAACAGATGTTTCATTAACTTGAATATAATTAATCTCGAAAAACTGAATATAACTGAGAATTTAATTAAACTGTTATATTATGCAGTAAAATGACTTAAACATCCATAGAACTTTTTAAGACTCCCCAAAATTAATATTATAGATAAGAATGTAAATACCATTTCCTATATTTATATTTATATTAATTTTTCATATTTTATTATTTAGTAAGAACTTTATTTACTTACTGTGTAATGGCTTCACAATACAATATAAAAAAACTAAAATTAAGTATCAACCTTTTGGTAGAGGACTGAATTAATAACATGGTATGCCAAAGTAGATAAAAAAGTACAAGGATAAATGCCTTAATAGAGTTAATAAATAAAATACTAATGTTATAGTATACTTAAAATACATAGATGGTATATTGTACTAAATAAATAAAATACAAAATGTTAAATTATATTTAAAATATCAAGAGGCCATAGTATACTTAAAATTTGAATACTAAATGTTAAAGTATACTAAAAATAACTAGAAAAAAATCATCAATGTTAAAATATACTAAAAATGACGAGATGCCATACTATACTTAATAAATTATTTACTAAAAGGAATAGTATACTAAATAAATGATATTAAAAAAGCAATAATACACATAAATAACATTCTAAATGTCACTGTATGGAATAAATATTATACAATTTAAAAGAAAAGAGAGAGAAGCAATGTAGATATAAGGCAAGGCAAAAGCCAGAAAAAGAGAGAGAGAGACACAAATAGACAGTTAGCTTTTCTGATTAGAATAAGGAAGTAAAATTGGAATAATTTGTCTTGAATTTTCTTTGTTTTCAAGTGTCTTAATCTATAATTACATTTCATGATAGAGTTGATAACAATTAAAAAAAGACAGCTGAGATTTCAGCACTCATTGCGTGATTGACAGAAGAGAAAAAGCCAACAGCTAAAGGAAAGCAGTGAAAATTGGTGTGGGCTCATGTATGCGTGTTGTTGAAACATCTGCTAGGAGATAAACATGCAGAGAACTGGAGGATTATTAAGCATCCTAGTTGGCATCCATTAAAGCCAACAACAAGGGAGAAGAACGTCACTCTACATTCCACTATTCTTTATGATTCGTTCAGCAGGCGGTTAATTGCTGTCGTGGGGGATGAGGGGAAGAGGAAGAGACAGAAGCCCCTCACCGTCTGTTCTCACGGCTGCTGCTGAAGAGTTTGATCATGTCTGAGAGGAACAGACGTCGCACCTCCATCACGTCTGTACTGGGTGAGGAGCTCTTCAAAAGTGTGGCCACCACCTTAAGAATCACTGAGGACCGCCAATAGAAATACAGGGGTTATTTACTACAACCAATCAAAGAAGAGCTTTGTATGATTGACACATGCATTAATCCATGAAGAAAATCCTTCAGATAGGATGAAGAATAAACTGTAGCCCGATATTGCACCAATGCCTCAATCAATAGTGTGTGTTTGGTTTATTACCCAAGCATTGTTTTGGAAATGTTCCATCACTTGCATGAAGGACACACAAGTAAATAACATCACAAAATACTCAGTTTCAGTAGCGCAAGAGAACATTTAATTTAAGATTATATCGTTTATTTTAGACATTTGTGTTTTAAACACAATATTTGGACTGAATATTTGTCATACTGTACTAAAACAAAGATTAAATGCAATAATGTGTCATAGTATACTAAATGAATAATAGATTAACCATAATAGTACACTAAATACAGCAGATAAGAGAATAAATGCCAGAGTATACCAAATAAATAATACACTTATTGTCTTGGTATGCCATTGCAACTAAATACAAAATAGACTTAATGCAATAGTATACAAAATAAATTAACAGACTTAACATAGAATACTATATAAATAATAAACTAAACCGGTCAGTAAGGCCTAACAGGCTAAGTAAATTACAGACTAAACGTCCTTGTATGCCACACTGTAACACACTAAACTAATAATAGGGTTATTGCCATAGTATACGAAATAAACGATACACTAAATGTCATATCACACTAAATACATAATAGACTTAATGCCATAGTAAACCAAATAAATAATACCCTAAATATAAAAGAAGAATAAATAGTACATTAAATGTTTAAGTATGCCATAATACTCGGCCTAAACAATAGACTAAATGCCTTATTAGGCCATGGAACATATAACAAATTAATCTATCATTATCTATATATCTATTTATTTATTAAATAAATAATACACAATGCCATATCACACAATTCTACAGAATACATTATATATATATATATATATATATATATATATATATATATATATATATATATATATATATATATATATATATAGTAAGTTAATATAGTAAAATATGTAAGTATGCCATAATATTCTAAATAAACAATAAACTAAACGGTTTAGTATGCCATAGAACACTAAATGTATAATTGTCTAAACGTCTAGGTATTCAAAATAAATAAATAAATAAATAGTTGTTAATAACTAGATTTTTAGCAAATAACAGATTTAATGCTTCAAAATCCTCAATAAATAATTACTAAATGCCATAGTAGACTAAATAAATTATAGATTAACAGTCCGAGTTTACCAAATAAACAAAACACTAAAAGCCTTGGGAAAGTAAATTAATAACCAAAATAAACTTAAGAAATAATTCAAATGAACACATCTGACTTAACGAATATTAGTAAAATTAAAAAAGTATTTATATTTAGAAGTGGTTTAAGAGATGTTCATACTTGGGTTCTGGATCTTCACAGTAGAATCAGGCTCAGGATGAGGCTTATGGACGACCTGTGTGCACACCTGCTCCGTCAGAATCTATAGAGGAAACAAATGACCATTAATGAGGTTTTGCATCTTTTCTGGTAACAGTATGGCTGTTAACAATATTTCAATGGATCATCTTTATATTACCTCATAAAGTGTGTTATACGTGGTAACAGAGAGCAAGTTGGAGTGCAGCATGAGTCGCTCTCCCAGAAGTGTGAACAGACTGTTTGTGTGCATGATTTCCACCTTCCTCCTGTTCAAAACACACACAGACACTGAATACAGCAAGACTGCTATCTCTCCTACACCTCCACAGAAAAAGTCAAACCTTTATGAGCCTGGCACCTTTCGGGAGGTGTCAGGTCCCTTCAGAATAAGAAAGCAGGCACCACTTCTGTTGCAAGCAGTTACCTTAAAACCTGCATGAACGCATCATACTGAGATGTGTCAAAGCCACACGATACTCAACAGTGGAAAAATGGGGGTCGTGCACCAAAGCGACAGAACGTCCACAAATAGGTTTTAAACACCTCGGAGCGTACCGAATGGAGGATACGCTAATGGTGACTAAAGCAAATGTGAATTTTATGCCCGCTTCAGGCTACCGCAGCGGATCTTCACAAATGTCAATGAGCTTCTACAGTTTTAAATGCAACTCTGCGGCCTTCAAGACAAGACTTTATGTTTTTAACTGTTTGTGCCGTCCATATTTGATATTTTCATCCACTTACTCTTACAGGCGGGCAGAGAAAAATACATAACCGTGTAGCATATGCACATATTTAAATATCAGTATAGGTACAGTAAAGCTTTCGGATGGAGTGCATATATAGGTACTTTTTCTTTCATGAGATGCACAAAGGCCCTGGAGTCAACTCTGGAATACTTCAAACAGACAGAAGCACTCATTTTCATAAAATAAGGATTCTGTCCTTATGTAACCGCAAAGCTCACCTTGTCGGAGGAAAACACGCCAACCCGCGAGGACCCTGTGGAAAAAATGTTTCTTGGAAGAAGAGGAAAGGATTTACTCACTTGTGGCCCAAGTGTTTGAGGAAATATGCCAAGACCTTCAGAGCCTGAACTCGGATGCTTTCACTTTTGGAGGCCAGGAGTTTGTAGACAACTCTGGGAAGAAATTACATGGCATGTTTTCTTTACTGCACAATACTAAATAGGTTTTTTCATAAAAAATAAACATATAAACAAAAAAGATCATTTCCCATCTTTCTTGTCAATTCAAACTTCTATGGCCAACTTTTTTTTTCAAACAGCAAAAAACAATACGTTAAAAAATGTTTGTAGCAGTGGCAGCCATTCATTTCTACACTTCAAAAGTTTACTGACACTTTTTTTATTTGAAGGTGTTTACCTTAATGTCTGAAATAAGTTTAATAGACAAAAATATAATTTACCAAACAAACATGTTTTTCATGACAAAACTTTTTTTTTTTTTTAAATAGATGACTTTGTATATTGAAGTTTGAAGAGCCAATAGGAACATAGTCCGGACTGGGAGTCCTTCAAATTCTTTAAAAAGCATCTCACGGTGAGACCTACAGCAGCTGCTTGATAAGTTTTCTATTCAAAAGTTGATTAGACTGAAGATGATCAAATATAAATATGTATGTATATATATATATATATATATATATATATATATATATATATATATATATATTTTTTTTTTTTATTATTATATCAATTTCCATAGTTGTTTTATTTCATAATTCAGTTAAAATGTCAACCTTACCATGAAAATGTAGTTTTTACGAAAGGTTTTAGTATACTTTTAACAGATATGTTAATAGGTGTTGGTTCAGATACCCATTCAAGTTTTTAGAGATTATTTTTATTTTTAATTAATGGTTTATCAAAATAAACTAAGGTATTTAGAATATATAAATATATAAAAGCAATGCCTTGTCCTATTGTTGGAAATTATTGATTCTGGTCTGTACATTGGTATTTGCAAAGATCTCTGTTTCCTTTTTTTGTCAAACATAACGCAGGTTTATTTACCTTTTTTAAATAGACAACTTGTTCATAGACTGATGTTTTGCGAATGTTTAAAACTATCGACAAGGGTTTTGTACAATATAAACAGTTGTTTCAGTCTACTGGTAACAAATCTAAGTGCGTTACTATGTCACGTTCTTAACGAAAAAATCTCACATCCATAACGCAGGAATTGCCTGTTAATAAATTTGTCATTCTTCTAAAATGTGGAAAAAAGTTAATGTCGGACGATTTTTTGACCAGTGGTGTACTTAATGGACCCAATCATTTCAGGTCAATGGGTGCCAGTTACCAACATTCTTCAAAATATCTTTTGTGTTCTGCAAAACAAAACAGTTTTGTCAAGAGGGTCAGTAAAGAAAAACGAAATTTGAATTTTGAGGTGAACTATTACTTTAATTTATCATGTTGGATAAAGTAATATTTGGGCTTTGGTTTTAAATGAAATGTCTTCTTCAAAGACATATAATTTTTTCCTTGCGAAACCAGAAACTTCAAATAAAGGGAATAACACCATCAAATCCATCTATTTTTCATTAGCTTGACACCCAGGGCTTAAGCTTGATCCCACTCGTCGAAAAATAAATAAATATGGAAATATCACAGTGTCTCCTACGTTGAGTCTCTGAATAATTCATGACTGTCTCATGTAGGAAAACTCCATCATGAAAGATGAAATGAAACATAATGAAATGTGAAATAGATTGAGATCCCACCGGATGCCGTTTCTCTGGTCAAAGGCAGGAATCATGGATGCGGGGTGCTCGGACATGAGGGCCACGACCAGCTGAAGAACATCGTGGAGATTCTCATCCTAAAAATAATAAAAGAAAGTGATCGAATCTTTTCAAAATGAGATCCCTCTTTACTGGCTTTAATGTGGTTACACCGCAGGTTTACCTCTTGTATGGTGAGGAGATAGTTGAGAATACTCTGAAGCTCATCCTCCTTAACCCCTCGATCCTGACAGATAAACCATGAAAACAAACCGCTTCAGTGCCACAAAATGCCAAACAGCGCTGCTATTGCCATCAGCAGTCTGGCAAATTACAAATTATTATAAAAATGAGAATTAAACAAACAAGCGGTTAATATCATCGAGGCTGTTTGTATTTGCTCAAATTACTGTTCACAGGGAATTTAGGTCCTGACTTATACAAGCTGCCTTCACTTATTAGGAAAGCAGCGTGAACTGTCTGCTTTGAGCGGGGCTGATAAACATACACATTTCCCATTACTGAGAGCTCAGACGCTTCCACAGCTAATTGTAGTTTGCACGCGCTTGGCCGGCTGACAGATTTCTCGATATGTTAGCGCTGGTGTAACAAGTGTACGGTCCTGTCTGGAAATTGTAAACAGCTGGTGGGCTGGTGATGGGAGGAAACCAACCTGCCAAACACTCAATATTTTTATTCCACAGATAATAACACAGATCGAGATTGGACTGATGGTTTGGGAGATGAAACACTGATTTGTTAACCGAGTAGGTTAAGGAAGGTATTTGGGAAGTGTCCAATTCAATTGAGGTCAATGGAGCCAGTGTTGTTTCGTAGAAAAAGTGTCAGATTTAAGGTTTGAATGAAGCAAGGGCTAATAAATATATATAGAACTTTGTTGTTGGAATGTCGTTTCTTTCTCAATGTAATGATATTGAAGTACTAAGTTGTTATATTAATTAACTTCATGTACTTAGTAAAGGGTTCTGGTACGGTTAAGACATATAATCAAGGAAAATTCATAGTAAATACTATAGAAGAAATATGTCAAATGCATTAAAAAATGTTTTACTATGTTTTAACATGAAACAAATAAAAAATAAGACAATTTTAAAGCTTTTAAATTAAGTTTATATACGGTTAAATTTTGTTTAAAAAGTTTAAAAATTAAGTAAATCTGATTAACCCAAATATTTCTTTTAGAATTCACAACAAATATGAGTGTATATTACAACTATTATTTTGTAAATGTAAGTTTTTTTTCATTAAACCAACTTAATGTTTTTAAACTTAAGAGAAATTAACTGCTGGATTTCAACTCAATTATTTTAATATTTTCCTATGAAACATATTTGTAGTGTAGTTTATTTTTTGTGATTTTTACTAACCCACATAAAATATATATTAATAGAAACAGTAGCCCTGTAATATAAAGTGTAAACACATCTTAGTAAACGATCAATGCAATGTTTGGTGAATCATTTTAATAATTTTTAGCCATCACTAGCTCATTTTCAATGGAATCCTAGTGTGGCAAACTCATTACAGAAATGTTATATAGTCTCTGATCAATGTGAGGTCATAAGGGTTGCATGAATAATAACTTTACAAGAATTCAAATAAAAACTGTTTAAAATGGAGTACATCTTTTTGTATTGTGATATAACATGAACCATTTACATATAAAACCCAGTTAAATGTGCAGAAATTATAACAAGGTCAATCTCAAGATGGTATGATGCATCTTACTTTAAGGATGAGTTGTTTGAGGAACAGGAGCATGAAGGCTCTTAGGGATGTGATCTCCTTTTGTGAGGGCCTGGATCCGTCTACAAACACAGAAAAGCTGTTACTACGTTACTACTTACACTATATGTTTCATAAATGTTGCAATAACTTCCCAGTGTCAAATGTGTCATGCTTTAAGTCAGCGGAGAACCATGACACTGCCAGCCAAGAGGATGTTAAAGAGGTCAACGTCCTTTCAGAAGAACAGCCGAGACCTTATTAACTCCAGTCTGCTTCTCTAGAGTTCATCTCAGCGACGTCTGGGTCACTCAACAGAGCTGTTTCACTAAAACGCACGACAGCTTTTCACTTACCGGTTTATCATGTACGACCTTAGCATTGATATAGAATGACGCACCATTTGATTAGCTGTCATATTCCCAGATTCATCTCAGGAGGACGCATCATCACAATTCATATATTACGACTCGTCAGAAACGATTAACTGTACCTGATTTCTCTATCTTTATTTCCGTACTCATATGACAGATTCAAAAGGCAATTTACAAAAACAGATAAAAAAGGGTTTGAATATTTATAAAGTGTCTATTTAATTTATCACGTCCGCTGGAGCATTACTGTAAGCAACCGGTTTTGTTTTCTATTTGAAAAATTCATTTTGTACTTCTTCATGCATTACACAATAATAGAGTGACAAGTCTGGCTGCTTATGATTGAATTTTGCTGAATATACATTGACAGTGAAATTTTGTCTATTTCAATATTTATAAACATTTATAAATTATATATCATTTTCATATAAGTAAATATATAATAGATATACAGTGTTTGTGTGTGTGTGTGTGTGTGTGTGTGTGTGTGTGTGTGTGTGTGTGTGTGTGTGTGTGTGTGTGTGTGTGTGTGTGTGTGTGTGTGTGTGTGTGTATACATGTGTTTATTGTTTTTTTTGACAAAGTTAAACATATTTACAAATGCTGGTAAGGAAAAATCATAAAACTGTAGAAAATAGGAAGGAAATAATTCCCTAAAACTGAACATTTTCACCTTTTTGGCAAATCTTATGAATTTCTTTGGAACACAAAAGAAGATATTTTCAAGAATATTGTTACTTGAACACCAATGGTACATATTCACTTGCGTTTGTAAAAGTTAGTTGTAACAATAAGTAAATGATGACTTTTACCTTTATTTATTTATTAATAAATAGAAGTACAGTTTTTCATGATTTCTTTTAAAAATAGATTTAATGGCCAAAAAGATGAATGTGCTTAAAGAATAAAATGCAAATTGGGTGAAAATCTGCTTTAAAAAAAGCATTGTGAAAAGCATTATACAAAAGTATGAAAGTAAAATGTGAATTTAAATATCATTACTAAAATCTTTATTTCCGTACTCATATGACAGATTCAAAAGGCAATTTACAAAAACAGATAAAAAAGGGTTTGAATATTTATAAAGTGTCTATTTAATTTATCACGTCCACTGGAGCATTACTGTAAGCAACCGGTTTTGTTTTCTATTTGAAAAATTCATTTTGTACTTCTTCATGCATTACACAATAATAGAGTGACAAGTCTGGCTGCTTATGATTGAATTTTGCTGAATATACATTGACAGTGAAATTTTGTCTATTTCAATATTTATAAACATTTATAAATTATATATCATTTTCATATAAGTAAATATATAATAGATATACAGTGTTTGTGTGTGTGTGTGTGTGTGTGTGTGTGTGTGTGTGTGTGTGTGTGTGTGTATGTATACATGTGTTTATTGTTTTTTTTGACAAAGTTAAACATATTTACAAATGCTGGTAAGGAAAAATCATAAAACTGTAGAAAATAGGAAGGAAATAATTCCCTAAAACTGAACATTTTCACCTTTTTGGCAAATCTTATGAATTTCTTTGGAACACAAAAGAAGATATTTTCAAGAATATTGTTACTTGAACACCAATGGCACATATTCACTTGCGTTTGTAAAAGTTAGTTGTAACAATAAGTAAATGATGACTTTTACCTTTATTTATTTATTAAGAAATAGAAGTACAGTTTTTCATGATTTCTTTTAAAAATAGATTTAATGGCCAAAAAGATGAATGTGCTTAAAGAATAAAATGCAAATTGGGTGAAAATCTGCTTTAAAAAAAGCATTGTGAAAAGCATTATACAAAAGGATGAAAGTAAAATGTGAATTTAAATATTATTACACAAAATAGAGCTGCATTAGGACGCTATTAAAGAACACTGTTGTCTAAAGTGTTCCTTAAAAAAACCTTTAACATATTTCTTTGTGGGAAAAAAAAGATTATCAAGATTATTCAAGGTTACCGGAACAGATGCTTTTGTTAAGAACCTTTGACAATACTGTTCTTCATAAAGCCAGAAATGTTTCTTCTATGGCATCACTCTGAAGAACCTTTTATGCACCTTTATTTTAAGATCCAGACCACCTGATAAACTCAATATTTGGTCATTTATCTCTCTCACGAATAATTAAAAAAATCTGCACAAAATGGATTATCCCAAACCTTCCATTCATCTAAACTGCCAATTACAGTATTAAAACTGGAATTAAACAAGCAATTTAATTAGTAAACAGCCAAACTGAAATCTCTTGAAGACTTTAGGCAACCGGGCATAAATCAATGCCAAGTTTATCTCTAAATTAAGCAGAACCGCGAAATAATGTATTTTTAATGAATTCTCCCATTCACCCGATCTCATTAAAAGAACCCAGTTCTGATTACAGAAAAACTAAACAGATCAATATAATAATTGATATCTCTTTTACTTAATAACACTTCTTCCTGTGCCATTTAATTGAATCGAAATATAAACGCTCCCTTCAAGAGCTGTCTCTTATTTGCCAAGAGTAATGAATCTGGCATTGTGTCAAACAGGTAATCGATACATATGTACTCTCATAGCTCCCCTGCGCTCTGCTCGGTTTCTAACATCTGGCCAAACAATATACGTAAAAGCTTCTTATCAGAATGGATGTGTGGGACATACAGAGATGTGAAATGATAAGCCTCAGAGGGAATGTATGTTGATGCATGCCAGGGTAAATACGGTGTGCTGTTATTGGCTATGGAATCCTACTAGGGCTTATCTTCTGAAAGCCAGAACAATGTGAAAATAAAGCAAAGAGAGGGAGTTCATTCATCTTATGTTGTTATATACAAAGGCATTACAAAGAAAGTTGGGCTTTGCAGGAATTGCTAAACATCAGCTAGGGTGAATATCTATGTGTGCGATGAACGACAGTGTTTAAAACACAAACCATTCCTTCAAAGAATACAAACATTTTCCAAAATGTGACAGGTTTCCCAAAGTTGCAACAATAGTAGTGTGTATTAAATTGAAAAGCATTGAAATCAAGTATATGTGTTTAAGTGTTGTGTTTATGTAAGCAAAAATTAGGTAAAACTCATAATTTGGATTAAAATTCAACCAAAACTTTAGTCTATGTAACAAATAGGTATTTGGTGTATAAAAAAGGATTTTTCTGTTGCACAAATACATTTTTTTATATTTTTGAGAAATCAACTGATTGACTTTTACTCAATTATTTTATATTTTCCACTGAAAAATCAATATGTTTTGAAAATATTTTTATTGTAAATAAACATGTTTATATTTGTCATATTTACTAAGCAACGTGCTGCATTTTTACAGTGCAGTGTATAAGGTATAGCTGGGCTAAATCATGGTTTCTCAGATTTTAATCAATTTAAAGATCCAGTTTGTGGAAATGACTGGCATGTAGTGATGTGGTTATGAATGCAACCAATGTCAAGCACGTGTATTGCGCATTGTAAACTTACTGCAAACTGTTTATAATTATTACAAGTACAAGTGCTTGTTTATATTCTTCAAAAAATGTAAAGAAATTAATAAATGATTTTTCTAAATGTGTCTAAATGATATATACTGGGATATTAGCAACATAGTTCAACAGAATTTGCAAATTTATACCCGAAGTCAGACTAATCCACCGGAAATTCTTAACTCTTTTATAAAGTGGAAATTCTTTTTAATTTTGTACACTGAAAATCATATTAGCAAACATGAATTTTAGAAAATAACACCCCTAAACATCACTAACATGTGTCCAGTATGTGTACTTACTAATGTATATGAATTGTTGATGACATCATATCTCACTTTTTAAAAACATTGACATTTGAAGACAAACCCTCCAGTGCCCTAAGAAATGAGGTTTGTTATCACCTCCGTAATGCAAAAACACACATTATGTATTCACCACCAGCCCAGCGGTTGCATTGGCAAAGCATCTTTGCTTGCAGTATGCATCAGCCCTGAGGGAGCCTTTCAGCATTTCTCAGGACACTGTTGAGTCTGTGTGTCTGAAAACAGGCCGCTACAGTGATGCATGACTTTAATTTGTGCCGACCGGGTCCCTTCGAGAGAGAGGCTCGCTTTGAGAGAGGTTTACCGCTATGGTCTGTGTGGATAGCTGACGTTGCTCTAATCTAAAGCTGCAGTCTTTTTGCCCTAATTGAACACTTCATTATGTTTCAGCACAGCTTTCTTTGTTACTCATCCCATTGTGAAGACAGACAAAATAAAGACTGCAGCGTTTGACAAATGAAGAATAAATCAATGCTGACCGCCAAACACAGAATTACCTCCTTGGCACGCAGGAGATGAATCCTTTAACATACTTCAGCGAAGCTCCTGTAAGACCTCTTCACCCGGTGTCACTGTGAGATGTGTTTGACTGTGTATCTGTGTCACAAAGGTTTGGAGATTCATGATGGTGAATTAATCTCTGAGCCGGCCGCTTTTCAAGATAAGATAGTCGTTTATCTTTTTTTACTTGAATTATGTTTTAATAAACTGAAACATTTACATTCGTAAGATTGTGATCTATTTTTTCTTATCTCGATCAGATTCAGAGTTATACCAGGCGCGGTACTGATAAAACGTACTTTTTCCTTGCAGATATGACCCACAAAATTAGCTTTCATGAATACTTAAACAGATATTTTGTGTTAACTTCAAGATAAGCTCTCTAAACCACTTATTTTAAACAGACTTAAGAATTCAAACGTGTAAAAAAGCGGTAACATGTTTTCAAAAAATGTTAAGGTATAGACCACACAAAATGTTTTAATTCTGTCATAAATTACTTTAAGCATTCAAGGTTTCGAATCTAAGTGTCTTCATCCGCTTATCAAAAAGAAAGATATTTAGAAGAATGTCAGCAACTGAGATTTTTTGGCACACCGGATCATGGGGGAGGGAGCTCGGGGAACCAACAGGAATTGGATCCAGCGAAGCAAAAGCCTGCAGGATACTGTTCAGCGGATTAAAGTTAATCAAGAGTTTGTCCAGCAGGCAAGGCTCATGGGCGGAATGCCAGTGAAGTTCAGGAACAGAGGGCTGTGAAGCTTGGGAGCGGAGAATGTTTTTTTATCTCAGAAGCGGTGAACGGGATCATGAGGCCCGGAAACGGAAAAAGGGACTTTGAAGCTCAGGAGCAGAGAACAGGCCTTGACAACACTTTTTGCCCTTTTGGCCTTCCATTTTGGAATTTCTTGCAAACTCGGGAGAAAAAGCATCATTTAGGCTCGGGAGTGTTGCGGTGTCTTTGCCGTTTCTTCTTATGGCCATGTGGCTGTGTGGAAGACTTCGCCGTGCTAGGTGATGCTCAGCGTGTTTTCACGATCAATCTTATTCGGAGTGGCATCTTCCACACTGAAGTGAGAGCCATTGATCTCCAGGACTAGATTGATTAACTTAAACATCGGCTTGTCCTGGAGTCGGGAGACGAACACCAATGGTAGTCATCATCTAATCCCATCACAAAAAACGCGTTCAAGGAGCGATTATGCACACTCACCCAAAGGATTCTAAAACTTCTCCAGATAACCCTCCAGAGGACCACCATAAAGGCAGAGCTGGTGACATTAAAATGTCCTCTGGAAAGGTGAAGCCAATCATATGCATTTCTGAAAATATGATCTTCTGTCATGGTTTGCTCCCCCAAAACAAAGGAGATGCAAAGATTCGTATAATGAATGTTTTAATTAACAACAGCACTGCAACAAGGAGTAGCACAGAACTTAAAGAATAACTGGATAGATAAAGAGTCCAGGTAATAATGCGATTGGTGCCAGGGGATGTGAAGACTGATGAGGGACATGGAGGATTGTGGGAATCTAGGTCTATAAGGAAACCGGTCACACAGGGAAACGCAAGTGAACAACAAAAATATGACATTATTATTAATGCAATATTGCTCTAGCAGGAGAGTGATGGTTCAGCTGATGATTAGAGCACCATCACACGACTACGAGTGCCATATTGTAATTATACAACAGTTATACAACAAAACAAGCGTGTAGATAAATCACAAAAACATCAGGGTGTCTTTAAAACCTTACAATATTTCAAGTTACTTGGGGACTACTTTTTTCTGAATTATTAGTTAAATGCATGGCTCTCAGCCAATCAGATATAAGAACCATAAAGAAAAGTTGTGTAATATTTTATATTATATAGAGGATATGTCAAATTATATATTGTATATATATATTATTTTAAATATTATTTCAGCTATTTTAAAAAGCATCTTAGATCTTTCACAACACATTCCTACCACACCTTCATTCACAACATCTTGACTTTGAAGAATCTCTCTGCCTGGCATTCCTTCAACATCTCCAGACAGTACAAGACAATTTTAATCAACCAAAGCTTTAACTCACTTTCCACTGACCAGCAGTCTTATAAATATTACTATCACCATCCCGTGAGAATATATTCAGCGATCTGTGTTTTATTAACAAACAAACGCATCATATCTGACAAGTCAACCATCATCTCCTTACATCATCATCCAACACCAAAGCAGTTTCAATACGTGAACATAATTTGTCTTAACAGCATGGAGCAAGATGTCTGATCCGAGCATCTGCCGTGAAGACAAATGAGAACGTTATCGTAAAGCTCTTTCCAGGTATCCTGATGTTAACCGCTGAGTTATGCAAATGAAGCTCCAGTTATGCCTAACTTGTGTTCCGCATTTCGGGAATAGAGTGAAAAGGACGCTTTGATTTCTGAATCCCACTGCGCGTGTGCAAACTCATTTCATCTGTCAAATCCAACAATTCCTTCCTTTATTCTGTTTATTAAAGAATTCGGAAGCCATCATTCCCTTGCGCGACAACAGCTTTTCGTAGAGACATTCAATTATGCAAAACGCTTCCACAAATCTCCCAACTCAGCGTTTTAAACAAACAACAAAATTGTAGTGTAAAACATAAATTCCTGACCTTAAACACTAGGGATTTATTTGGGGAATATTTGTGAATTATTGAAGAGACAAAAAGTCTGGCAGCGGGTGCTTTCAACCTAGCAGGAAATCTTTGCAGGGAGGACAGTAAAAGCTGAGAATAGAAAAAGGAAAAATAAAGATTGTGCACCTGAAAGTGTTTCGAGATGAGAAGGGAAACAGAGAGAGGTAGTGTTTAAAGCCATATTCTGTGAAAAGGACTATAAAAGGGAAAAAGAAACAAAAAATGCAGTGTGATCCATGTTAAATTCAGACTACTGCTGGAGACTCTGACAGTGTGAAGCTTTCAGTGGTTATTAGTCCATTAAGCTTTCTCCCGCAAGACACTGGTTTTAAACATGTTTGAAATGTTGAAAGAGACGAACTGCGGAAAATGTTGGCAATTCAGTTCTACTAGGTTATATTGAAAAGCTGCATTCTTTTACATCCAGTGATGGTAAAATCTAAGCTCAGTTCTTCACTCATAATGAATGTGGATGTGGCGGCTGACAAAACGACACTCCAGGGTCTCTTACATGTAATGTAGCTTACATAGAGTTTAGGTAGAGTCCTTTGGAAAAAGTGCAATATGGACTGAATCTCAGAAAAGAGATTGTAAAGCAGAAGTACCATGTTATTCAATTATGCAGAGGTTCATTAAATGCAACTTTAAATCTGCAACTTTAAGCATCTGTTCATTATTTATTTAATTCTTTTCTTTTTTGTTGCATGGGATGATGAAACCCTATTATTAATTGATTTAATAATTGTTATTATTTGAATAAAAGTTTTTGTTTACACAATATATGTCTGTGTGCTTTGCATATTAACTTCTTATTTATAAACACAAGATAAATATATTAACAAAATATTTAAATGTATTTTTTACTTAAACAATTAAAATCATACATAAAAGTATATTTTGAAATGTATATTACCCTTAAATATATGCATGTGCGTTGTTCTATTCATCAATACGAAAATAACATGCACAGTGCACATAACGTTACGTTTCCACTGAATGTGATGAATGGTGAATAATCATTTTGTGGGTGCTAATTTAATACAATGAAAACAAACAGCCATGAGAAATATTGTGAATTAACAGATTTTTGTTGTCACTTTAATTAATTTTACATTTGACTGAGCTTATTTAAAAGAAATATTGATGGCATAATTTACAGTATGACTAATAGTTATCTGTTTCCTTTTTCACGTTTATAGTAAAAATTAAGAAATTAAATGAAAAAGACAAAAATTATATATGTATCTATATATGTATGTGAATGCGTGCTTGCATGCATGCGTGCATATAATTTTAAAAAAATATTTCGAAATTATTTAAAATTATTTTACAAGGTGGCTAATTTGTACTTGAATTTGAATTGAACTTGTTCAATCTTATTTGTATGTTAAATGACACATTTAACAGTAAGGTTCTATTCTATTTGTTAAATTTAGTAATGCTAACATTAAGTTTTTAGCATTTATTTATTTTACAGTAAAAACTGCTGCATTAGAATCATTAGTATTAATAAATGTTGGCTAATGCATTTAGTTATGTTTACTTATAGCACCTTTTTATATAGTGTCACCGCATGTTTTAAGACAAATTGCTTTTGCAGCAGTGATGGTTGGGTTCGGGGTGGGGTCAGAGAGGAGCTTAATTATGGATTTTTCAAAAAGGTAAAAGATACAGGTCGAAATACCCAGTTGCATTTCCCGATTCCATTTCATTCTAGTGGACCAATAGCATGAATTTATCTTTTTTGTATAATGTATATTTTCAATGAAGCAATATATATTTGTGGATGTGTGCGTACAGACCTAGGCCTTTCGGTGTGATGCCACTGGTACTCGACGGATTGACGGCCCAGTAGTAGTACTTCAATATGTGCATGATCTGCAGTACGGTCCCCACACGACGGATGGTGTTGTAGATGGTTGCTGTGCCAATGAACTCAGCTGAAAGGTACGTGTACAGCGAGAGCTGAACCTAAACGATAGACCAACACACCAACACAGACAAAAGGTTACCATCGCCTCAGGTAAGAAAAGCAAACAATGATGATTACTTTCCATTTTCTTGCTTCTGTTTCTTAACTTTTCCCACGGATTCTCCTTAAAATTCTATCCGTGCTGGCTTTCAAGGGATGCTACACATCTGGCATTGCCAACAATTCTGCCAAAGTGCAGCTGATGTGAAAACTGAACACATACACTATGCATCTAGGGAAAATAGCTCAGGTCAAAGCTGACTAGAGACGGTACTGAAGGAAAGCCTTAGAGAACAAAATATGCTGATGAAGGTGAAAAAGGAATTCAATTGAAGTCAAATCACAAAGACGGAGGTCTGAACATTCACCAGGGACGACGGAAAGAGGATATAAAACCATGATGCAGGTCCATGAGATGAAAAAAAACTCAGTTCTAACCTTAGCCTAACCCAGTTCATTATTCTGAACTTCACACAGTCTTCATCATTTTTCTCTTTATTTATTTTATCTCCTGCTTTTCTTTCTTTTTGCAATGTATTTGAATTTTTCAGGACTATTTACACTATTTACACAAATATATTTACATCCACACCAATGTGTAATTTATCCAAATCAAAAATAAAATTAAACTTTGTTTAGAAGACTGTTATGTGAGTAGATAGTTGTATGACTTTCTTTTTCCTGCAAAACACAAAAGAAGATATTTTGAAGAATGACGGACCCTGTTGGCACAAAACCAATTCAACTAATGTTTTCTGTTTAAAAACAACTTTACAACTTTATTGATACAAGTAAGATGTAAACGGGGGTCAGTCGTAGTCTGGTTACAGAGTGGTTACAGTATTTGACTTGTGAGCAGAAGGTTTCGAGTTTGAATCCCAGTGCCCGCAGACAATACTGAAGTGGCCTTCAGCAAAGCACCTTATCCCTGTTGGTCTGCAATGATAATTGGCCACTGCACAAAACTTGTAAGTCGCATGGTATAAAAGCATCTGCCAAACAAATAAATGTAAACTGTAGATAGGGACAGATTTTTTTTTAATTTTTTGAAAATCTGCTTTTAAATTTGAATAACTGTACAGTACAATTTAAACTAGAAGTGTTAAATTAAAGAAAAAAAAAGAATAATTATTTAAACGTGTCCGCCTAAAAATAACCTTAATGTTTTAATTAGGTGAATATAACTGTTCATTTTATGATATTAACTAACGTTAACTTTAACATTAATTTTAACATTCCCTTAATACTACCTCCCTCTCTCTCTCTCTCTCTCTCTCTCTTATTTATTCATGGTGGTCACCAGCAGTGTAGAAACCGAACTGAATATATTAATGGCACAGTGCCTTGTCTGTGTTAGAAATACATCCTCTCACTCTTCATGGGTCATTACAAAGTAAAGCAGGGACAAATATTCCTCTTTGGAGTGTTTCAAAACATGCATCTGAATTTATCAACCGGGTCAAGAGGAATGTCACAAAAACAGTGAGACTCAATGTGAATTTATAAAAGTGTTAAAGGAAAAAAAAAACTCTCTGTTCAAACTTTGACATTAACTTCAGAAAACTGCTTATGTTTGGTAATCGCAACTATAAAAGGCTTCTGACAGGTTCCTATTGAACTCAGGTGGCAAACTGTGAAGTTGAGTAACTTTTCTATGGAAAAAAAAGTGAAAAGAATATTTCAAGATGCAAAGAGTGTGCTGCTTAAAAAGACCATAAAAAGGGAGTTGGAAGTCGTCATTAAAAATCGTTTTGCAAACCATTTAATGTTATATAAGGTCTCTTATTCTTAAGTGCATAAGGACATTTAACAAGAAATAAAAGGGGGCTAAATCTCTTCCCCTATTGATTTGCATCAAGACAAACTGTCTTTACATGACAGGGAGGTCGATTTTTCAAGTTCAAATAAAAGGGTGAGATCAGACAAAAAAAGTCAATTCAGAAAAGGAACAAATTATTACATTCTGATGATGGATACAGACTTTTTTGAATGAAACATTTACAGTGAGGAACAAGTGCTAAGAAAATGAATTTGAAAAATTTTAAATGACCCTGTCACTAAGTTGTCTGTACCATCCGGGATCTCTTTAAGTGATCGTTCACCCAAAAATGAAACTTCTATCTTCTTTTATTCACCCTCATGTCATGTCATGTCAAGCTTTTACAAATTTCTTTCTTCTACAGTAGAAATTTTCAAGAAAGTTGGTCACTGGCACCCATTCACTTGCACTGGTATTGTTTCCATACAATAGAAGTGAATGTGTGCCCTGCTGCTTTTGTGTCCTGCGGAGGACAGTCAGAGGGGTTTGAAACGACTAGAGGGTAAGTAAATGATGGCAAAATTTGTGGTCATCTTCTAGAAGTGTTTCGCATTCTTGCCCACCTTGGCTGGTGTGTGGATCCAAATGGCAGCGTTAAACAGCACGTGGTCACAAAGCTGTTTGAGGAGAGGTGCACCGTGGGTAAGGCCATCTAGGTACTTGGCGAATGATAGGAACTGCTCCAGAACAGCCCTGGTGATGTGCACCCTTGATGACTGAGGAAAAAAGACAAAAACTTCATTAACTATATTGAGCTTTTGTAGGACCGTCATTGCAGACACAAAAAGTCAATATGTGGTATTAAATATTTATAATTATATGAGGTATATGATGAATCTAAATTCAGTATGTTTAATTTAGTGTGGGGTTTATCTAGTGTGGGGCTCACCTACACTGTGTCCACAATTATAAGTGATTATTGTGACTATATCATCATTTTATCCATAATATCTAACTCCAAGCTTTATAAACTTGAATACTTATAGGATTTAATGCATATCAGGTGATGTGTATTTGTGTAAGGAGGGAGTGTGTAGCCCTATCAACACCAACACATACATGAGGGTGTGCATTATTATTAGGGAGTTTGATCTCCTCAGTAAAAATAGCAATTTTACTGACTCCCAAAAGTAAAAAAAAAGCAAAAAGTCTTTCACAGGTACGCAGCAAAGGTTTTTAGTAAGTAGTCAACAGGGTCGAAAGAATGTGTCGATATGAAAAGACGCAAATTAACAGTCAAAGATTTGAGAAGAATCATACATGAAGCTACCAAGAACCATTATTTTGTCATTTCTACACAAGACCACACTTTATCACATGCATCAATGTACTCCACTGCGTGGCCGGCCAGTAAAGACCTTAAAGATGAAAAACTAATGAGATGGCCACCTTCTTCACCAGACATAAACCCTATTGAGACTTTTGGGCCCATCTTTCGCAGGAAATTTACAGTGAATGTAAACAGTATACATCACTGAACAGTGTCTGGGAGGCTGTGAATTCCGCTGCACAAAAAGTTGATTCTGAACAGATCAAGAGACTGACTGCCTCTGTGAATGGAAGCCTTGAGACTGTTATCCAAAAAGAAGAGAGGCATTTTTCAAATTTCCCAAATCTTTTACTGTAAATTTTGAATTTGTTCATATCCTCGCTTTAACGGATGAAAATAAAGAAGAGAGATGCGGTTATCTTTGTGTTTTATTTAGTTGCATAATAATTCTTACAATAATAGTTGCCTACTAATGGTATACATGTACAAAATCTCTAATGAAAACCAAACCTTCACTTTTACTACTTAAATATTCAGATTTTGAATATTCTTTTTTGATGGAGAGCACTGTAGCTGTACATAAACAAAATGAATCCTCAAACATGCAACTTGCCTAAAAGTAGTACACACAGTATAGTGTGGGGCTTGTCTATTGTGGGACGCCTCTTGGGTGTTGCACATCTAGGGTCCCGCACATCTATGGTATATTTAGTTTGTCTAGCGCAAATCTAGTGTGCGGGGCACAATAAGTGCCTCTGGAGTGTGGTGCATCCACTGTAGGGCAATTGTACCAAAACTGTGTTGTGCAAAATATCTAGTGTGCAAAACATCCGGTATGTTGAATATATATAGTGTGCAGTATATTTTATCTGTTGCAGAGTTATTTTTTGGTTGGTACAGGGATAGTTGGCCAAAAAAGAAAATATGCCACAATGGCTTTCCGTCCATACAATGAAAGTCAATTATTATTATTATTATTTGCCAAGATGTCTTCAAATATCTTCTTTTGTGGTCTGCACAAGTAAAAAGTCATATTCCTTCTTGAACCATTATTTAACATGTTTGATGCTTAGAAAAATCCTCTAATTTAAATATGTGAGGACGATCGATACAGTATTTCTTACTATAGTACACATATGAACAGACCAACACCTCCAAACTGAAGCGATAGTTTGACTTTGTAGTTTGTAAAAACTTTGCACATTATTAATCTTTGCTGGCACCTGTGCTCCAGACAGGTGTATGTTTGACAGAGGTGTGACTTTAAACTAAGCAGAAACAGATGGCCCGCTACGTGTGAATTAGACGGCAAACAGCAGGATGGCTCAGATGACGCCTTGCACGGGTTTATATCTGGCATCTCCAAAATGACAAAGCATGACTTTTAAATACACGCTCCGACTTAAGATGCAGCAAAAGGGGTCATCCAGAATAAAGAACAACACCAGTGATGAATACGTTTAAAGAGAGATGACAGTATGCCATATCATCAGTATGCCATCGAAATAAGGCACGGACAAGAGGGAACGCATCAACACACGCTCTCTGTGGACATGCTCAAGAATGCTTCTGCATTCATCCGCCATAAAGCGGCACCGTAGGCCTACATGCTTTTGATTCGACTCAGGCTTGAGGTCTTGATAAAGTCAACTGAAAGAACAAATCGTAATACTGATATATTCGCAAAAAAGTGCAGGTCAAGTATTTTGAAAAACTATAGAGGTAGAAAGATAAAACGGTTTCCATGTATTTTTTATGTTAAAAACCTCTTCCAGATCCTTATTAAAGAAGGATTCTTCTGTTTAGTGTGCAGCGACAACTATAAGTTAGTCATCTGTGGTTTTAATTTCCCTAGAGTGGCACTTTCAACATTACTTTGTTTGTTTCAGCTAGGCTGGTCTACAATACCTGGAGCATTGACTGATTGCATGCACACAGTCCCTGAGTCATTTACAGCTACTATCATGGGCCCGGGATGGAAGGAGAAAGTACAGGAAAATTGATTAAATGCTTTTAAGAAGCACTCCAAAAAATTGGGGCGCTGAGTAAAAACCTGTATAAAATAATATCATATTATTTGGAAAAAGTTTTTGCGTAGAAAAACAGTTTCTATTAGAACAGAGTGCAACTTTTTAAAGGAGAATGCATCTTGAGTCAAGATGAATTAGAAATCTTAAACTATAGATTTGGCCAGCTGAACATAAAAAATGACTTTTGTCATTAACCGCAAACCTAAATGTCTTGCTTCTGCAGAACACCAAAGAAGATACTTTGAAGAATGGATGTAGCAAAAACACTGTCCCTGTTTAACTTCTATTGTATGAAAACAAGTCATCCTAATCTTCTTTTATGTTAAGCAGAATAAAGAAAGTAATTCAGATTTTGAACAACATGGGGTGAAACAAACAGAAACCAGAGCAGATTTACCTTTTCCAGAAGGTACCCGATCACCAGGAATCCCTTCCCACCGAGCATCTGCTCCTGCATTGCCACAGAACTCTTGAGCAGCTCCATCAAAAAGGCCAGGAGAGTGGAACTGCAACATAGTGATCTTCTCATTGCATATATTGGGTATATATACTATATATGAAAATATACTATATACTATTACAGTATTTATAATTCACATAAATACAGATACACCACTGCATCCATGCAACTGAGAAAGTGACACTTTACTCAAAATGTCACAAAATGAAATTTTGTCATTATTAAAACACTTTTTTGATACAAAGTCTAAGTAAGAAGGTTGTCAGTCAATGATAACAAAATTTTTCATTTTTGGGTGAACTTTAAATTATTGTGTAATACTTCAATGTCATACCTGTATAAAGCAGGTTGAACTTAAAACATTATGGATCTTAAAATAGTGTTTTTTTCTTAGACCTGTCGGCAAGACATGTATTTACTTACCACACTGTGCCTTCCACCTGACTCTCATTGTGCTGATGGAAATCCAACTGTGCAAAAAGGGGAAACAGCACCTGAATTCCTCCGATGGAGTGAATGGCACTGTGGATGGAGTGCGTAACAATGGCCTTGACATCCTATTAATAAAAACCAAAAATAAGCGCAAAAATTATATTTTGATTTGGCACATAATGCCTATAATAAAAAAATACCCAAAATGAACATTCTGCCACCATTCCCTCACCAAATTGACATTCTTTTCTTTATTCTGAAGAACACAGAAAAAAAACATTTTTAGAAATGTTAGTAAAAGAAAATCGTTGGTCCTCAAACACTTGCACTGGTTATGTGTCCATGTAATAGATGTCAATAAGGGCCAACGTTTTTGATTCCCAACATTCTATGAAATGTCTTCCTTTTTTCAGAGAAGTTAAAACATAGAGAGAAGATATTTTGAAAAATGTTTGTTAAACGTCAATGGTGTCTATTCATTTTCATTGTTTTGGAGTACATACAAAAAAAGTCAGTGGGAACCAACGTTTTTGCTGACCAACATTCGTCAAAATATATTTTACTGTTTGCAAAAAAAAAGTAGCGCAGTTTTGAAACGATAAGACGGTAACATGAAAACATAATTTTATCCCTATCCCCTTAAAACTTATGTGAGTAAAATGTGAGTAAAACAAAAACAATGGTCACCATTGTTATTTTGTCCATAATTAGAAGTCAATGGGGTGCAATATTTTTGGTGACAAACATTCTACAAAATATCTTATTTTGTGATTTGTAGAGAAAAAAAAATCCTGCATGTTTAATATGACAGAGGGTTAGTAAATGATAACATATTTTTAATTTTGGGGTTGAACTATTCCTTTAAAACGTTTACACAGTGCTGCTGTTTGTTTTCAGAGGAGTTCTTTCATAAAGAATATACTTTGAAAAATGTTAGTAAAAGAAAACCGATGGTCTCCATTGCCTTGAATAAGTTTGTGTCCATACGATATAAGCCCTACAATATAAGCCAATGAGGACCAATTGTTTGGTTTCCAACTCTGGTCAAAATCTATTCCTGCAGGTGTAAAATGAAAAGAGGATAAGTAAATATTAACAGAAATTATTTTTTATGACGAACTTTCCCTTTGAAACTTTCACACAAAGCAGTTATATGTACTCAGCCGACTTGGTGCATTAGTCGAAGCATTCTTATATGTGTTTACCTTTAACATCCTTTAACTAAATGTTAAGTTGTTTTGTTGTTTGTTCTTAAAAGGTACTGACTCACATCGACCAATCCCTGCAGAATATTCCTTCTCCTAACAATTACCGTTAAATGGCAAACACTGACATTATCTTTGGTCGTCGTGGAAGGCTGAATCTGATTAACATTTAGTTACATTGTGAAGCATTATGCTGTTTATTTAGGCCGAATACAGTACATTCTGGAGGCTTTACGCAGATGGTTATGTACCTGTAGCATTAAAGCGTGTGGAGAATGCACAAATATGGAGGAGTTTTCTCTAGGCGAGGACTCCAGACACAGCTGTGCATCTGTGGCTTTGGCGTTGTATGTGAAGGAGATGCTGTTCGCTAGTTTTCCATCATATAAGACTTGCTTGTGATGGTCAGCCAGATGGATGTCACTCTCGGATTTAAACTTGAAAGTGCTCTAGGGAAAGAGAGGAGGAATGAGACAGTACATGGTTATACTACAAAAACATAATTCAACTGAAACATTTCCAGCATGTGTGATCCCCATAAGGATAAGCAAGTCTAAAACATATATGTTAATAAGGGTTAACAGATGTGATATACACTCAAGACGAGGTGAGAAACATCAGCAGGTGAGAGAATGAACCGTTTCACAAACTATCGTGTAAAATTATGACAACACGTCTTAGAATAGACGATCTCGGAAGATCTTTTTATCCTGTGTGCTTATTAAAGGATTTACTATTCCTAGCATAAAGAGGAGAAGATTCATTTTATGCCATGATTAAATCTTATCCAAAGTCGTGGGAGCGACTTGAATAATGAATGAGTTCAGTGACATGAAATAATCATGAAGATGAAGTAGGGCCGATGCGGGAATCCCCCGGCTGCTAAATTATCATTCATGAGGTTGTTTCTTGGGCTGTCAAACCAAAGACCCGCAGCCCCGCACCTGGAGCAAAGCCGTGACCTGCTCCAGACATTTGGTAATGCACGAAAAGATACATTCGGTTCCTCTGTGTTTCAACACATATCTGCTCTGAAAAAGATCTAATGCAGTTAATAAACTAGCAAATATAAATATAGTATACTTGACTGCATGTACAAAGGTCTAAGCCACTGCGTTTGTGGCTGCTTTTTGTTTTCGGTTCCCAACATTTTTCGAAATATCTTAGTTGTAAGGCTGTGCTTTACACTTTAAGTTTTGCTGGATAATATCAGTTTATGTTCCAAACATTCCTTTTGACATTATTTGTGATGAGATCAACTACCTACTGCCTTGTTGGTCAGTATTAGGTTCAGTATTAAATTATAGCTATAAAACAACACATTTATCATTTTTATATTGTGCGATGTGTGAGCAATTAATTATAGTGAAGTGGTTTCCAAATGTAAATGTGTTTATTACATTAAGAAAGCATAAATAAATGTGATTTACAGTGATTCGTATAAATTGGTTTATGTTTCAGGTTATTCAAATGACAAGTGTTGCTGAGCAGGTCAAAGCTCATTAATAAAAGCATTCCTTAAAACTAAGATCGACTGAATAATAAATGTCACAGGATTTTTATTGACACCATTACATTCAAAAATATGAAAACCCAGCAGTGAAAAATTTAATGTATTCATTAAATCTTAAACAGGATCTGGTTATGTAATGCAGACTAAAATAATAAAAAATAATATATTGAGATTCAATGTTTATTTATTTTCCGTTCAATTTTATTGTTACTTTTAATAAAGTGGTTATTTTTTTGGCTTGTGATTTTTTTATCAGTACCATTTAAATTATTGACTGCCATTAGCCGTGAAAAATGATGAATGAATAACCCATAGTAATTCTGCTCTAAGCATGGATTCATTTTTGAAAGACATCAAGAGCCAGGTAAACCTGAAATAGATGATGGATCTACTTCAAATATCTCAACTGCAACAAATGAAAGAAAATATGATGAAGCATATCTCGAACTCTGACTTTCTTTAGAAGTTGTGTTTGTGTTGATTTGCAAATGGTGTGCTGGCTTGAATTTTTTTAATTCTGCAAATGGGGTGCTAGCAGAAAAAGTTTGGAAACTCCTGGATTAAACTAATGCTGTCATGTGGATCAGATTTTGGAAAGAATTCTGAAAACAATTTCTTACATGTTTATATTATTTAGTGTAAACTGTAAGAAATATGTCAGAGAAAAATAAACTGTTACGGACTGATAAGACTTGTAAAGTTTATCTAAACACATAATTTTTTAACTTTTGCATTTTCTTTTCTATTATATCCTTACACCCAAGACAACTGAAATATTTTAAAACATCATAACCAAAATGATTAATTAAGCTGAATCAAAGTTCAGTTTACTAAAAACAAATGTTCAGTGAATTAACTTTAAATAATTAAAGGCTACAATAATAGCAGTAAATATACAAAACATTTTAATTTTTAAAAAGTTATTTAATGGAAATATTAATACACTTTAAATATGTTGAATAAGTAATAACATTACAAATGCATATAACAAATGGCTTAAAATGTAACTAAAATTAACATAAATAAATATATTAATAATAAAAATGTCATTTAAAATGTCAACAAACAACATTATTCCTACAGCTGTATCAAGGGTCAGATTGTTAAAATTTTTAAAACTTTGAAAAATATTTTTTTAAACATTATTATTATAAATAAAATATAATTAACAAAATCTAGAATAAAATAAACACTTAAATAGAAACATAAAATAGACAAATAAATAAAAATTTGATTAATGTATTAATTACATTTTTATTAATTGTAAACTATTACTAAAAAATATTAAAATAAAAGCCAATTTCAAATATTCATAAAAACTATATTAAACTAAAAACAAAACTATAATAACTCAGCACATCTCTCAAGCAACATGGCTCTTCCTCATCAGACAGTATTGTTTTTACGCTTACATGATTACCTCATATCACCACTCCGTGTTGGGAAGTTTCCCTGACACAACTGATCTGAGAGCAGAGCTACTCATTCATCATGACAGTTCAGGTAAAGCCGGCTGATCTGAGACCAGTATATGAAAAGCACAGAAGTAATCAGGTCATGCTCAGATCAGTTCCATTAATCACATACAGTCTCCTATGGCCCACTATCACAGGTACTATCCTAAAAAGGCTAAAAAGCCTGGGAGGACCCAAGAGAAGCCATACATTACTGCCAACAAATCCAATAATGTTACTGTTGGTTGACGGCACAGAACAGCAGTCATTGAGGACAAGTGTAAAAACTATTCCAAATAACATTTAGGGTGTAAGACAGATAAACAGATTATAAAGAACTAGATGCAAACATGGTATATATCATTGGATGTTTTTAAAGCGTGTATTGCTTCATTCCTTAGTGAATGTGCTTTGTCATTCAACGTAGTTTATAAATGTGTTAATATGAAGTGTGTCTAAACTTGTATACCCGAAGTGAAGAGCTGTCAAGTTGTAAATGAAGAGCTCAATGGTACTCACTTTCTGACTGTATATTGTGTAGTTAACAATGTTCGATTGGTTTTATTTTTATATAAACTGACTGAAGACTAAATTGTTTAAATGTATTCAAAATTGTAGACTAAATTGCCACTTATCTTCAAATTAGTGATCGAAGGCTTAATTTTTTGCTTCCAAAAACATTTAGCTTTCATAAAATAATACATAGCATACTTTTTCCTTACAAAATATGTATTTACATGCACAATAAGCATACTTCTAAAAATATGATCTATGACACTTCTAACCTGTATGACTTTATTATTTCGCAAGATATTTGGAAGATTGTTGGTAACCTATTCTCTTGGTTTTGTGTCCATGCAACAGAAGTGAATGGGCGCAGCGGCAGTTTGATTACCAACATTCTTCAAAATACCTTCTGACCTATAGGGCCGAAATGAAAAGAGGGTGGGTAAATTATCACTTTAAATATACACTATATTGCCAAAAGTATTCGCTCACCTGCATTGATTGCATATGAACATACGTGACATCCTATTCCTAATCCATAGGGTTCGATATAATGTTGGTCCAACCTTTATAACAGCTTCAACTCTCATGGGAAGACATTTATGTTTAAGGGAATTTTTGACTGTTCTTCCAGAAGCGCATTTGTGAGGTCTGACGAGAAGGTCTGGCTCTCAGTCTCCGCTCTAATTCATCCCAAAGATGTTGTATTGGGTTGAGGTCAGGCCTTTGTGCAGGCCAGTGAAGTTCATCCACACCAGACTCTTTCATCCATGCCTTTATGGATCTTGCTTTGTGCGCTGATGTCATGTTGGAAGAGGAAGGGGTCAGATCCAAACTGTTCCCACAAAGTTGGGAGCATGGAATTGTCCAAAATATCTTGTTATAGTGAAGCATTCAGAGTGAGAGTGATTGAAACACCTGATTTTGATTCTTTGGATGGGTGAGCCAATACTTTTTGCAATATAGTGGACTTCAAATATAAAGTGTATTTTATAAATTAACTTTCACATTTTTTGTATTTAGTAGAAGTGCAAGGGTAACTGGATAAAATTCAAATAGGAATAAATGAATGGTAAATCTATGTTGTCCTTATAATGCACCATACTATAATGATAAAAGCATCTGCCAAGCATATACAGTACATTTATTTTGCACTATTATTTGGTCTCTTATGCCCACAAAACACAACATATCCATCACAATTATAAACCAATTTAATCGCACTCCTCATCTAAGCCCGGTGGACGGCTATGTGAACACTAAAGGTTCCACTCTGTTACTAGATAAGCTAGAATCAACTAATGGACCAAAAGAGTTGACAGACAGTCTGATGGTGGGCAATCCACAGACATATACGGCCTCTTTCAGCCTTTGAGAGACTCTATTCACAGGTTCATCTGTGGTGGGTAATTGCTTTCCCCCGAAGCAGACGGCTCATTATTCCTGTGAACCTGCCTGTCATGGCTGCGTGTGGTGCGGTGGGAATCTGAGGTCTAACCACAATTAATAAGGGAAATGACCAGCCCAAACTGATTAGAGGAAAGCCAGCAGAGATGCTTCCTGGGTAGTTCAAACGGATAAGGTAAAAGGAAACTTTGGTTAGCCGTGGTTTTAGGTTTCCGTTTGTCCTTGAAGACTACACAGATCGCCGTCAAATCAAGATCGTGGGCAAAGCCGACCAAAATTGAATTAGTTATTCATATATGATATCATAAAAGGCCACTTTTAAAACCTGTTTAAGGCAAAACTTATGATTTACATTGCTCGACACAAACTCCTGTAAGCCCCATTTACTACAATGACTGAACTTTATATTTAAAAAAGCACACGGCCTTAAACTTGCGATAACCTGCCCCCTTTACCCCATGGACGCAATTAAAACCTTAATCACTTGAAAAGCACCTTGAGAATTACTGACTAAAGGTCAGAGACATGAAAGGTATCCAAGGATATAAACTCAGGAGACTTCATGAATTAAAGATTTCATTAAGTAGCGCAACTGAGAATCTGTTCAGTCAGTCAATAATGCATGACAATAATGTTGCAAATAGTGCAGGTTCACCCCGCAAGGCTTTGATGATTCATACTTAAAGGTCACGGATTTTGTAAGACATGTTTGGGTGGATTTGGGACAACATTATGTCAAAGAAACATAGTTTAACTAAAGCCTGGTCTTTTTTAATACATGGATGATTTGTCAATGGGAATCATGCTCAAAGACCAACAAGAGTGGCAAACAACATCCGTGTGTGTGTGTATATATATATATATATATATATATATATATATATATGTTTATTAGAATTTACATTTCTAACACTAGCTTCTCAGCTTTTTTTGCACATGTCACGAATGTTTCCCCTGCTGGTACTCTGAACATGTTGCAACACATTAATAAATAATCTTATGCCACACACAAAGCAATACGTTCTGTTGGAGATCAAGGGTGTCAGAGCAATGGTGTGTAAAATACTTTGGCAAACCTGATGCATACCTTGTATCCAGGCCCTAGTTGATGGATGGCGAATATTTGAGCAGGGTTTAGCGCTTCACTGAACACATAGATGGCTCCGAGCTGTCCGCAGAACACCCGGTTGGCGTCGGCCGTCTCGGATGAGCCCAGGAAACATTTGTCATAGCTCTGTGATAAGCACATGAAGGGAACAGCTTGGAGTTCTTAGCTGAAATCTCACAAAAAATGGATTTTAAAAGCAAGGTGATAAGAACACAGAAATTGTGTGGAAAATACAGCGGGTATCAGTGCGGACAATGTAATGATAATAATAAGTCTAAGTGTCGGACCGGTAACTGATCCTAAAGGAGCTGAGGTTCACAGTGCATTATTATAGATGTTATTCTGTGCTAAAACCTGCTTATTAGTTTAATCGAAATTAGTGCCCCAGAGATGTGAGGTCAAACACCGCTGTCCAACCTTATAATTATCATACATTTACATTGCTTTCAATGAGGAATAAATGAAAATGTCTGATCATTTTAATCACATCTCTTAATTCCCAGGATCCCTATTTCTAAAATGGAAAGAAGAATGTAAAAATTATACTCATAGAAATGTATTAACTCTTAAAAATCTCCTGCAGAACATATTTTGAAGAAAGTTGATAGCCAAACATCTCTGATTTCTACTGACTTTCAGTGTTTGCAAACAAAACCCCAGAGACATTTTTGAAAATCTTCTTTCGTGTTTTGAATTATATAAGGTTGAATAAACATAGAAACAGGGGCTGCGTGATTAATCAAAATCAATCTATTTCTCTATTGATGATCATGAAAACAAATAATCTAAGAATTATTGTGCCATGTTCAGTCTAGTATTTTTTAAACCTATGTATTATTTATTTTAATAAATGTATGTTTTTTGTATCTATATAAAAACATGTTATAAGGTTAAATATTATATTACAGAATTTCTTATTTATAAATTTATTAATAATTTACCTATTTACTAACACAATTGTAGCGTCAATATGCGATCGTAAAAATCGTGATTTCAACAACGTGCAAAATAATCATGGTAGTATTCTTTTGTAATAATGGAGCAGCCTTAAATCAGAAAAGTGGTCTTACGTCATTGGTGTTGACATGCCAGGCCATGTCGCCGTAGGAGACCAGCTGTCCGCTGACGTAACAGCGTATCTCACTATTCCTCCAGCGGTTGTAGATGTGGACGATGCTGATCATGTACCACTGGGGGACAAAATTAATATTCATTCTTCATGTTTAAAAACTGTAATCAAAATGTTCATTTAAAGTTAACAGCATGTGTGGGAAATCTTCTGATAGTAAGCAAAAGAATCTTAAAGCAAATCAACTTACTTTCGAGAAAAAGAAAACTTGTGTCACCACTTTCTATTGATTTTTTTTTTTAGGGCAAAAATGTCAAAGCGTACAAAGAGAAATTTAATTCAAATTCGCCTTTATTCTCATTTTCAGAGTCTTTTGCCCTTAAATGGGAATTACAAAAACACAGAAGCTTTTCAGCTTTATTCATCTCAATCTCTCTGTCCCTTAAAGCAAATTCACCCGAAAACCCTTTTCATGGGCAGCAGGCAGAAGGTCTAATGCATCAGAATTTGCATTTAGATATAAATAATACATCGAATCTTGAGTGAGAGGGGAAACTAGAGGGAGAGAGAGATGATAGGAAGTGAGGAACTGAAGGAGGGTTTAGTTAGGAGGAGATAAGGGTCATTACAGATCTCATTTTTGGGAATGTACAACAACACAAAAGAACCACGACATGATGCGGTGTTTCAGATTGGAGTACCGCAGTGCTCACATTATTTCTAGCAGAAACGATATTTGTTGTGTATAAAGAAAGTACTATGCCAGAGAGCTTTTTTACTCATGTATCTCCTTTATACTAGCTCATTTACATAAAAGTATTACTTATACAATTGGTGGTTGAATAAAAAAGAACAGTAACCATTGTGTCTTAAAAACACGTAGGTAGAGATCTTATTTAATGGAAAAAACTGTGAATCATTAAAGCACATGATTCGGTAAACACAATTATGTCATAAATAACTCAGCCTTTATTTCCAAACCTGTATAGATTTTATTGTTTGGCTTAACACAGAGAAATATATTTGGATGAATGCTCATAACCAAAAAGTCCTTGGACCTTATTGACAACCATAGTAGCAAATATGAAAAAGAACTCTCCTTTTGCGTTCAACAGTTAAAAGGAATTAGTCATTTTGTATTATTATAAAGTATGCAGAATTCTATACAGATATGGAACAACTTAAATGTGAGAAAATAATTGCAGAAATCTTAATTAATAAAGATATGCTCAAAAAATCTTGTAATTACAAAAATGATTTTTTTTTTTATTGTTACGCACTATATTTAAGTCTATCTATTTTTATACAACTCTTTTAACCAATATCCAACAGAAAAAGTCGACTCCGTAAAAACGATTTCCCTACCCCGTGTAACACATATTGGACAGAAACAAGGAAAGCTCTTATGAGACAGATGTTTCATACTGCAGCAGATGTGAAGTACATTCCACGAGATTTTACTTTTATTTTAACAAAACAAATACAGAATATATCCCAAGTTCTTTCATGTCCTGGGGTTTCATAACAGTTTGTAAACAGAACTTTTAAGCCCATTTAACTGTCTCTTATCCCCGGGGACTGCAACAAGATTTTACTGAAGATAACAGAAGGAATTTCAATCAACATTTATACCTTAAAATTCCTTCGGCAGATTACAAGAAAGAGAGAGAGAGAGAGAGAGAGAGAGAGAGAGAGAGAGAGAGAGAGAGAGTGAGAGTGAGAGTGAGAGTGAGAGAGAGAGTGAGAGTGAGAGTGAGAGTGAGAGTGAGAGTGAGAGAGAGTGAGAGTGTGAGAGAGTGAGAGTGAGAGAGAGTGAGAGTGAGAGAGTGAGAGTGAGAGAGAGAGAGAGTGAGAGAGAGAGAGAGAGAGAGAGAGAGAGAGAGAGAGAGAGAGAGAGAGAGAGAGAGAGAGAGAGTGAGAGTGAGAGTGAGAGTGAGAGAGAGAGAGAGAGAGAGAGAGTGAGAGTGAGAGTGAGAGTGAGGGAGAGGGAGGGGGAGAGAGAGAGAGAGAGAGAGAGAGAGAGAGAGAGAGAGAGAGAGAGAGAGAGAGAGAGAGAGAGAGAGAGAGAGAGAGAGAGAGCTATGAATGCCATTTCACCTTCCGGGGTTGAAAGTCGTACTTCACACAGTGCTGAAAGCCTTTTCCTTTTGACTTCAGTGATGTCACTATCAAGCAGTTCCCCACAAAATGTGCTGAGTATCCAATGCCTTTGCTTGTGCGAAAACTGGAAAAATAAAATAAAAATATACAATCTGTAATACATAGTCCTTTAATGTACTAACAACTTCCATTTATAACAAACATGTTCTTTTTAAATACTTTTCACATAGAAGGACACAAAGGATATTTTCACTGGTCACATGGGCCCAGTGTCATTATTTTAAAGTTGTAATGGTTCATATATACATACATACATACATAGATACATACATACATATATATATATATATATATAATTCTTGGTCTTGACTATACAAAAACATTTATGTATACTATAGAACCTACCATCACAAAGCATTAAAACGTATTTTTAGCATATAGCTTTTAAATTTTACTTTAAAATTGCAATGTTAACGTATAAAAAAATAAGAAATGAAATATTAAATATATTAAATATTAACATTACATAATTGATCTATATTAATCTTTTGGTTGTCGACATTTGGTTGTTTTTAGATGTAGAGAAAGATATTTGGAAGAATGCTTATTTCCAAATATCTTGGACTCCATTGAACCCCATTTGAGAAGAATATTACTCAACAAATGTTTAGTTTAAAAAATATAAACAATTTTGAAGAATGTAGGACGGTTAAAAGTCTGAGGTCATTATTACTACCATTTTTATTTATTTTACTATGGTAGTAAATGTGATCATAAAAACCTTTTGGTTAGGAGATTTCGTCCAAATATCTTTCTTTTTGGTTCCCTTTGTGGTCATCTTTGTATTCTTTGTATATATATTTATCATTTAAATCATCTTTGAATACAATGATTTTCTACATCAAGTGTCGAGTATTTTTTGAACACACTTTCTGCACCGCTTTATTGTCTCCTTACTGCTCTATTTTCTCCTTGATTCTTTATAAGTCCCTTTGGATAAAAGTGTCTGCTGAATGCCCAAATGTAAATGTAAATGTAAGTGTTGAAGATAGGGAAACCTGTCTTTAACATTATATTGAAACATGTTCTTTTTCATACTGAGTTTTTCCGTCATACTGTTTCCCGTTTCTGCAAAACATCTGAGACAGGACAAATACAAGACATAGTTTAGTTTTTTGCTCTCTGTTTCACAATATAAGCCCTTACATGGCCGAAAATGAAGCCACAGTGGAATGCAACCGACAGCTCCTGTGTTTTCTCAAGAAGAGAATACAGTCAGTGCGAGTAATAGTTCTCAGTCTGAATCAATACTGTTTTTCTTTGGGAACATCTCCTTTTCTTCTAAATCTGTGTCACACACAGACTGAACTCTGAGTTTATGAGAGCAATCCAGCACTTGGCAACTGCAGGCTAAAGATCTGGCATCTTAACAGATACTGGTATAGTGAAAACTCTGAAACCCTGATCGCTGGAGTTTAAAGTTGTGGTTTTGTTAATGAACATGTTTTGCAACCTTCTCGAGATTTACATTGACGGAATAGGCATGTGTGATTGAAGAATTTTCTTTGAGGCTGTCAAATGTGTAAGCATCCAGAATACATTTTTTGTTTGTATAATGTAATGTATGTCTGTGGATTGTTCAGATTATTCTTTATTTAAAAATGTAAAAAAATTACATTGAAAATGTACAATTTACTAAACGTTACACATAAATTTAATTTAATATACATAATAATATTTTGTATTTGTAAAACAAACAAACAAACACATACATAAAAAATAAATGTAATAAATGTTATTATTATAAATTATAATTGTTATAATTATAAAATTATAAATCTTAAATAAAAAATATACAAATATTTTCTTAACTTGTAGTTTGAGTTAAAAAAGTTATTATGCAGAGCCATAATTTGCATATTCAAAATTTGAAGCAATGAGGAAATAATTGAGCTGGAGGCAATGATGCGTGATGTATGACTTTAAAAAGGAAGATGGTAACGTTTTGTTCATGTTTTTTATGATGTTGGTGTTCAAGTGGCGATTTCAATACGCTATTAGAAAAAGAAAGTGATATTGTATAATTTTGAAAACATTGCGGAGTATTTTCTCCATAAACGAAAACGATGTTATTTGAAAACATGTGCTGACTTTCCATCTTTCAGTCTCTCTTCTCTCTCTCTGTCTCTGTCTCTCTCTGTCTCTCTGTCTCTCTCTCTCTCTCTCTCTCTCTCTCTCTCTCTCTCTCTCTCTCTCTCTCTCTCTCTCTCCTCCCTTGAGAACCATCTTCACTCTCTCCTGGAAGGCGAGCCAATAAACACACTTCCCTGCTATTGATCTGAGCTCTAATTACCAACAAGTCTCTACATACAATGTTCTATTTGCCTGCCTGACATTAAAAGCCCAAATTAATGCCTGTTTTAACCCCAGTGTCCCTCTGCAGAGATTTGTGTGCGACTCAAGAACATTCAACCCAGGACTAAACACCTATAGGTTGAAACAGGAGCATCTAACCTAATTCTATTTAGTGCGTTTTTAATCCACAACATCTTCACAAAACAAGACCTTATAACAAAAATAAAGTGACAAAGCAGAACATGGACGAAAAAAATCATTACTTTATTAGTAGACCCATCTGCATCTATATGATTCCTATACATTTACTCACCAGTATAGGTAGGGTTTGTCTTTGTCCACGTTGATGTTGTTGAGAGGATCCATGCGAAACCAGGTGTTCAAGGTAAAGCCATTCTGATAAGGCCATTTGGCAATAGGGGGTAATGCAATTGCCTGCCACAAAACAAAAGATGGTGTAAGTGCATTTATTTACGATCCAATGTACACTTCCTGTGAAACTGCATCATATTATGGTGGATTGTGGGAAATAACACTCACAGCGGCACTTCTCCCAGGAAAGTTGAAGAAAGTGTCTGGTCCATGTCTCTGAGCCATCTGAGTGAGAACTGAGAGCAGTTTGACAGCATTTCTCGGCTGTGGACGACACATATGATATGTTACTCATTAAATCTGAATTTAATGTTACACACTAAAAGTGTCACAGAAAAAAACAGTAGAGAATTTGCATGAAGCATGAAATGAATTTACGCTCAAAATATCAGTACATGTTAAAGCCTGGAAATTAATAAAATTTTCTGTATACATTTTGTGTGTAAGTAGGGAAAAAAGACAATTCTATTAGAATTACAAAAAATATAAGATGTGTATTACAAATAAAAGTATCACATCAACGTAAATGACATTTGCTTTGATTTTATGTTTATAGTTTAATATATAACTCTAAAAATGCCATTAAATGTTTATAAAATGTTTTTGTGATTTATATTTGTTTTATATTAACATACATTTTCCTTCTTTAGTATGAACTAAAGTAACCTACTTGTACATAAATAAAAATTATTAAAGAACTAACTGAGCAACAGCGGTACCCATTTTCTTTTGTGTCCAAACAAGAGAAGAGAAGGTGAGCTACTTTTGTTCGTTTACAAACTTTCTTCAAAATATCTTTTTTTGTGTCTTGCAGAAGAAAGTCACTTATGGGAATATTAACTCTAAGTGAACCTCCATACTAAACACTGTACAGAAAAGAGCAAATAACTGTAAGGTGCCACTTCAGCATTGTTTAGAAAACCAGTTCACAAAATAACTTGAAGTTTTAAACAAAGTCCTTTCATTTTTGCTTATCACTATGTCACTCCAAACCTTGTTTAACTTTCTTTTCGCTTTCATTGCAAAATCAAACGTTTTGAAGAATGAAATAACACTGGCTCCCATTGACATTGCATGCAGAATATACATACAGGAGAGGATATTTTTTTAGGTAAACTATCCCTTTAATATTGACTATTCTTTTAATATTGAACCATTTTATTTTGTGTCCATTGTATGGACACAAAATAATTATGACATTTGTTTTCAATTATCTGGTTTTGAGTACTACATTTGAAGGTCATACATAATATAATATTCATTTTGGGTTTTTAATACTTAATACAGAAAAAGACTGGCTTAATTCTTCTCAACATTATTTGCAATTATTTAATCATCTGAGAAGGTTTAGAAAGCTTTATGAAAATTTCAAATTAAATTCTTTCATCAATTACACGTCTTTGTGTCATTCCAAACCCTGTTTAACTCTCCTTTATGTTACAAAACACATAATAAGATATTTTAAAGAATAAAACAACATTGACCTCCATTGTATAGACACAAAACTAATTCATTTTTTTTAAGTATCTTCTTTTATGTTCCACAGAATAAAGAGTCGCTTAAAGGTTTAGCAAGACATGAGTTAAATGGCTGAACAACTCCTTTAATAAGCAAGATTTCACATCTCAAATGAATTCTCTAATGAAATAATTTCACTATCCTGGAATACATTTTCTAGCTGAAGTACAGGTCCCCAGCAAGTCTTTTTACTCCAGTAGGGCACTTCACTCTATCCAAAATCTTAAAGCTATTGCGACAACATCCTCGCTGTGGTGTCTGGCGTCAGTCGATATTCTGTCAATATCTTTCGCTCTGGAGAACAGTCAATCGATAGCCGGGCAGGCTGGGTTTGCTCTGCGGTTGATTTCTCGAGAGGTCTAAGAGACTCACCGTTCTCCGCAGAGGTAAGGCTAACAACCCCTCGGAGCCCTACATTAGTTTTTATTTATTTTCATGGACTTACCCACAGTCCCCCTTCTCCTCTCAGCATGCTGAAGAGAAATTTGAGTTCTTTCACGGTGATGCTGTAGCTGGCCAGAACTCCCAGCATGTCCACCAGAAGGTCTGTTCATCGGGGTCATGAGGAACAAACAAGACAAGAAAGACGATCAGGTCTGGATATCTGAAGTGGTCAAACACTTGGGTGAAGACGAAGGTGTGCAACATACAGTACATAGAGAAATCCCATTGTGTAATGGTATGGTGAAAAAAGAGAATTTCACAGGGTGAAGGGAAGAATCATCAACCTTAGAAATAACCATCCATGTCCTGGGAAAGCGTATGCCAGTAAGGCTCGGATGTAAGGATTTAAAAAACATAGTTCTTTATTTTAGTTATACTGACCTAAATAAAAACACATCATTATATTACAATAATGAGAATCTAATGAGCCACCATTGAGGATAATAGGTACTATGGAAAATACAAAAAATAAAGAATATGAAGTCTGGAATCATTATGGTAATATAAAGTCAGGGATACTGTGAATAAAATTTGTATATCTGGAAAAATTATTATGGTAAAGGCCTTGTTTAAACAATGTGTTAGAATCCACATACATATTGCAAATGGTGCGTATATATGTATATGTATTGAAATACAATCTAGCATTAACTAATCTAAACCCAAATAACAAAATACCTCACTAGAATGAGTAAAACTTCACTCTTTGTGTGTATTTTATTGTTGTGTCTAATGAAGACTACTGCTGAAACTTTCTAAGAGGCACTTAGAGAAAAAAGCACAAAACATTGAAACTGAATGAATGCACAAGGATTACAGACAGAATTAATCAAACCACATTCTTCTTCATTGTTTAACAGCGAGAGAAATGTACTAAAGCTCTAAACTGCCTGTCAAACTCATTAGAAATCTATGCACCTAATGAGATCTGTCCCTTGATTTCTCTCCGTCTAAACCTTATGAATTCCACCACTGAGAAAACTGCAATTTAATCCACATTTCCAGACACTCTCCGTGTCACTCCGGGCCTTTTAAACAAATGGAAATCTGTAAGCCGCTGGCCATTTCCTCACACCCCCGCCGTTTAGAAGATTTAAGACTGACCTCAGATCTAATAATCAACAGTACGGTTTATTACACACACCGCATGATTTTACATTAATCATGGACAATCGTAAGGGGTAAAAGTGATGTAAGGTCTAAAACAACTGTAAAACTAAATAAATAAAAAAATCTACATTAGAATTATAGAAATGACAAATTGAATGTAAAAACAAAACAACACATAAAACACAACAACAATTTGAGAAATAAAATAAATTTCAAACTAAAAAAAAGAATTTTGTTGGAATGGTTGTAGTGTAAACAAATAACGAATCCAATTTTTTTTTTTAATTTAACAATTATTAAAATAAATATATAAAAAGTACAAAACTAAAAACGGCAGAATCATATCTTAAAACAAGGCAACACAACGTAAAATACAAAATTAGTCTGAAAACATGACGACATATCAAATCCAAATTGGATAAAGTATTTGTTGAAATGGCATTGTCATAGATGACTTTTTATTTCTAGACATTTGTTTCCAAATAATAACAAATCAAAAGAAAAAAGAAAACAACATTTTAGATTTTTTATTTACGTTGTCATTTTTTGTCATTCTAATTTGGACTCTTTTTAATTTTGTTTCCAGATTTATTATTTGCGATTTGTTATTTCACTTTGCACCTCAAGGCAACCGTATGAATGTTTGTCATGTGAATTCTCTCAACCCATTTCATAAAACGAGTCATTGGAGTAAAACATGTATTTTAAATCCCAATCAAGGTGCACAAAATGATGATTTATATTCCAAATGAAAGCCGTTCAGAAAGTAATACTGAACCGTTTACACAGCTTTGAAAAGAAGAACGAAATGGATTTCACAAGAGGACAATTGTAAGAGCAGAGGGAGGTCAGGTGGAGAATACTCATACCTGCGATCATATCATCCACAGAGCTCATCTTGAGCAGCAGCAGCTGAATGAGTCCCACCTCGGTGCACGTCTGAAGGTTCCTGACGCTCTTGCGCAATATAGCGGTGAACATGCTCCAGATTTCCGCCTGGCATGTGATCTCGCAGTGTTCCAGAAGCTCCAGCATACAGATGATGCCCTCGGCGTCTTGAATGATGAAGTTTATCTCTAGGTCAAACTCTCCTCCGACAAGCTGGAAAAAGATTAGAAACATAAATCAAACGACATCATTTAAGAGTTCCCCTCCTGGTCACAAACAATAACAATCATTATATAGATAGTCGATAATTGTGTTTTCCGAGGCTTAAGAAAGCATGAAATTAAAGATTTCAAGACACATCCCAACTGCGTGAGAGGACTCAAGGCACCTTCTTCCAAAAGCAGCGATGCACACATGTGGAAAATAGAGCCCTGAATCTCCCGGTGGCTTTTGACAGAACGTTATTATGACTTTGGAGCTTCACTTTTCTTACCACTTGGAATAAAAATGTGCCCGCATTTGTGATGCTTCCGATCAGTGGTTCTCAACCTGTGGGTGGTGAATTTAGATCAAGCCCAGGATATCATAGAAAGCCACCAAATATTTGTTCGCACTTTGATCTAACTAAAAGTGTCTACTGTAATCGTTTCTCATCGGAACAGCAATGTTTCATCAAGCTGAATTTCAACCCAGCATTCATTTGAGGAGAGATTTCATGGCTGTGCTCTCTAAAAGAGAGAAGAGACGCAAGACGGGACGCATCGGAGGAAGATAAACAAGCCTCTTCCTGGGAAAAAATGACAAGCGATTCATCTACGGTGGGTTTTCTCAGCCTCTATTAAACATCATAAGGTATTCAATGATTGACAGGAGAGAACGCAGCAGATGCAGTTATAGAGCATAACAATGAACAGAATGATGAAACAATCATGATGAAGAAAGATGAGACGTTTGTTGAACGGAAATGGTGGACGAACAAGGAAAGTTCACCGAAACATGAAAAACACAGGCCTGCACAAGCCGTACTGTCCACTCTTCTTAAATTGAATCATGTTTTCGCATTCTGAAACTTGAGAGCTCCAGTCCCAATTCATTATAATTGAATGACACTGCCTATTGTGGAAGCTCGCAATACAAATTTGAATAAAAGTGTGATGAAAAATTCTGGTCTGAACCCACATTTAGGCGAGTAAAAAACATAATTCCCTACTGTGAGGTATAAATCTATGAAACATGATTTTAAACAACACCGCAGAGCATGATCCTGCTTTGATGATGTAATGAATCATTATGACAGGAAAATATTCTGCATCAGTATGCCTGCTTCAATTATTGCATTAAACAAAACAAGAAGGCACATCCTGGACCAAAGTCGAACCCCCTGGCACAATACAACATTTTTGTACGTTTTAAAGGGATTGTTAACCCAAGAAATACCCTTTCTCACCCTTTTAACATTTTTAACCTGTATGGCTTTTTTTCTGCAGAAAACAAAAGAAAATAGTTTGAAGAATGTTGTAGCTCAGTGGTTATAGCATGGCAATTGCAACGACAAGGTCATTGAGTCCCAAATTTCACACAATATTGAATAAACTAACCCTTTAAACTGAGGAATTTAATAAAGATCAAATGTTGTAGACAATGCTATTGCTTTTGTGTCAAAGTGCGCCTCGGATTCTCAACCTCATTTTACATTTCCTTTGTGTATTTGCGTGTGGTAGGACCTGTAATGGATCTGAGAAGACACAAATCCTAAAGTTAACAATAGAGTGAGTCATCGTGTTTAACAGAAATCAGATGTCTCCCACTACAAAAAACGCCAGGAATAATGTCACCCAGTTACTTCCGTGACGTGTCTCCGGTGACTCGTTACAAAGTGACTGGATTCTAATGATGTCATCTCGTCACTGGCTTTGATGCATAAACTGAAGGCTGAGTTGACCAATAAAAGTAGACTAGACCATTTGACCAATCAGAGTAAAATGGAAAGTGGGGCTTAAAGAGTCAGAGTAAATATAAGTGTTTTTCAACCAAAAAAGACACAAGGCTACAGGGTAAATATTAAAACGAATACGATCTTTGAAATTTAACAGCATTGATGTATAGTTGAGGACTCAAAAATAGAATTAATAATAGTCACAAAACTCGGGTCTCTTTTAAAACACAACCATCTGAAAGCACCCCCATTGCGAAATATAATGGTCAAAAATCACTCCGTATCTGATGTTTCTTTTGAGTCTCATTGAAAATCCGCATTTCTGTTACTCTCAAATGATCTGCGTGAAGTCAGTACAGTGTAAATGAATGCTGAGATTAGCAGTAAATTCACCCCTGTCCGTTCTGATAAAACTTTAATTTAGTCTCCAATTGTCCCGCAGTCAGTCATCCAAAAGGCGGTCTTGGCGGTCTAATAGAACTTGTATAGATTTATTTCTGTTTTAAAGAAAACTCAATGAAGTGTAACGGCATATCAATGAGACTCGGAACAGGTTTTTCTTTCCCAAATGACACCGTAGTCCAAAATCAAGGTCTGAATCATAAAAACTTGATTTTCTGAATAAGAAAATGAAAAACAACTATGGGAGGAGCAGTGTGTTTAAAAGAGGCAGAATTTGCTTCGTAAAATGTAATAATCATCCGTGCACTTACGTTTAAAGGGATAGTTTTACAAAATCAACTGTGTCATCATTATTCACACTCATTTTGTACAAAACCTATGACTGTATCATCCAGGAAAACATGCAGTCTCATTAGTGCCCATACAATGGTAATCCATATAGAGGCGATGATGTTGGTCTTCTACATTCTTCTAAATATCTTCTTTTGTGTTAAGCAAATGGTGGAAATGCATTAAGGGTTTCGAGGGTGAGTAAATGATCATCTTGGGTAAACTATACCTTAAGAATCATACAAGCATCACATTTTTAACTGTACCCCCGCACTTCACCAATAGCATCGTGTTACTTTATTATTACTTTATTAACAAACAGAACTTACTTTGTCGTCTGTTATTATTTGATTCAACCCAACACGTCTGAACACGTTAGAGTGTAACCAGACGCGGCGTGCCCGTACCACACATCTAGCTCCCGTTTAATGAAAGCATTCACGAACACAGCTCCTCACACTGAAGTGATGTGTTTAATTGCGTGCTCACATCCCCGGAGTAATTTGCATCCATTGTGGGATGAGAGGTAAATAAAAGAGCAAATCAGAGATTAGATACTCTATAGGAAAGCACTAACACTCAGGACTACCTGGAGTCAGTGGTGAAGCTATGATCTGCATCAATTTGCATCGAGTTGCTGTGGCGAGATTGAGAGCCACAACGACTCCAAACACTTACATAAGAAATCGTGACACTAATTGAGATATTTAGATAAAAACAGCAATTGATTTGCTTTAAGTGCATTATTAAGAATCTTAAAAGAAATCATGAGTCAGTGGAAACAACTGTGATCTTTTCACTCTATATATTTAGAATATAAGCTATTTAGATATTAGATGATGTCACCAAGTCTCGTAGTTTATATTGATTGGTTCAATGAATTATATTGAAAATAATGTTTCACACTGAGCCTGAATTTGTAAGTGCGTATAAAGCTGTCTTTGTTTGTCAATGTTAAATTAGCTTTTTGGGTAAGCACAATGTTAAAGGGATAGTCCCCCAAAACACAAACAGAAAGAAAGATATTTGGAAGAATGTCACAGCACCTGTGATTTCTGAGGCACCCTTAAATAAAAAAAAGAACAATAATGTATGTTTTTGTTTTGTTGACCACAAAAGAAGATATTTAGAGGAATTTCGGCATCTAGGCAATTAGGGCATCTTTGATTTATGAGTCAATGGTGCCCCAGAAGTCTCAGTTGCTAACATTCTTCAAAAAATATATTTTTGTGTTTAAAATACATTAATTCATATAGGTTTGAAACAACTTGAAGATTGAAAAACGATGGCAGAACTTTCATTTTTTGGGTGAACTTTACCAGTTATCATATTCATTTTGTGTTATCAATTATATATTTTTAAATAATAAAGTTATATTTAAAGTTAAAGGGCTAATCTGTAGCTGTAAAACTATGTCTTTTTTAAGAGAAAAATCAAACCTCACAACCTCTGGTTAAAAGAAAAAGACAATCAGTTTAATATGCATGCATTTTATTAAAGTTTTTCTATATTAACGTCTTCCAAGAGACCCTAAAACGTCGCTAACACTCATAAAAACACAATAGCAAGTTTTGAGTCAAACCGATACAGTAAATACGGCTGCTTGTGGATTTCTGTCCGCAGAATTGACATTGATATTGATCCTCTGAGAGAGGTAACTGACCAGGAGGTTTTGGTTTATTGGCTTTAATTTCTTGTAGACGCTGGAAATTTTAAGACGCAGAATGAAAAAAGGATTTGGCACTCGACTGAAATGAAGTGGGCGTCAGAAAGATATTTAAACATTACGATCAGACCCTTTATTATTCAACATTAAGTTTGATAACCTTTGCATAAAATGTTTTTTTTTTTGGTGGATTTGTATTCAGGTATTAAATTAGGATACTGTATAGTTTTATTGCACATTAGGAAAATGTGAATTAGTGAAATGTAAGGAGCAGTCACAGTAGTGATGATAAAATACAGATGTTAATATACTTTTCTCATCTGAGTTTCATATCAAATACATGGATACATTCACTAAACTTATCTACAAATACAGTAGAACCACTATATTCTTATACTTGTGTTGCTAGTAAATTTCGGAGCTTTCCGACCAGCCAAATAAATTTAATTTACCATTTATTTACTAATCAAAGTAAATAATTGATTTCTTTTTATTTAATCAACCATTTTACCTGTTTAATTCAGGAATGACAAAAATAGCAAAAAGACAGACTTTCAAAGCAACACCCAATTTCAAAATTCTATTAAAGAAATCCATTATTGAACATATATTTGTTTTCCACTATGAAACATAAAAATGAAAAATAGGGACAAAACATAAGGTTCAGTTTAGGTCAATCCCGAATACACTACAGTTGTTGCAACGCTGAATCCAACATTGTATACATCTCAATGAATAATTACTACATATCGAGTATGTAAATAACTATATTCCGAATAAGCATGGGTTTCTATGACCGCTACATGCCATATTGCACAGAGCAGGACGATCTGTGTTGCCAAGTCTGTGGGTTTCGTGTGAAATGACCAATTTTTATTTTCGCACCTTGTTTTTCAGCCTGCTATCAGTGATTTTTATATTTACCTGTCAATTTCAAGAAGATCTCTTTTTTTGGACAAGGCCTTTCATAGCGGATCTGGCAACCCTGCCAAAACGTCCCTCACCACTTACAAGCAAACCAACTTTTCATTTTCATTTCCTGCATAGACATACAAACCGTTATATGATGTTGTGTAAACTCAAAAGGTATATTTGCTAAACTAACAATATCCACAAGTCAGTTGCACTGCAGTTCTGTGACATTTTATCAGTGATGTCAATAGAAAGTCCCAATATGGTAGATATGTTTACGGATCTAAGGTGCTAGAATGTGGCATCTAATTACATATATCTGTATCTACTGCTTCAAGTTTGTCAGTTGCCATGACAACAGTCACATTTCATAGTAGTCTATGATACAATAAAAGCATTGAACAGGCACTCAAAAGACATGCAGACATCATGGGCGGCAGAAGAGTGCATTAGTTCTACTTATAAAGTTCTGACAAATGCAACCTGTCATTTAAAGTTTACACATTTCTCCTTGGGTCAATGAAAGCTGGTTGACATCATATGCAAGCATAACCTTGATCTGAAGAGATTGGCTTTTAATATCAAAAAGTATTAGTGGAATGTGACAGTTTACTATTGGAAATGTACAGCTTAATGTCAATAGGTGTTTTGGCAATACAAACGTATGCTTTTTGGTCATCACTACAGAGTAAGCATAAATGTTTTCATTTGTATATATTTACAGTGAGGTCAAAAAGTATATGATGGCCCGTGATTTTGCAAGTTCTCCTAATTAGAAATCATGGAGGGGTCTTGAATTTTCAGCATAGAGCATTCCCACAGTGAGAGATTATCTAAAAAAGAAGTATCCGGAAATCACATTGTATGATGTTTAACAATTTATTCTCAAATTACTGTTTGATCATTTGAGACAAAATAATTCATAATTGGTACAGAAGCCTTTGTTAACAATCACAGAGGTCAAACGTTTCCTGTAGTTCTTCAGCAGGTTTGGACACACTTCAGGAGGGATAACCCTTCCTGTGAAAACCTGGCCCAAGTCTATAAAAATCTATTTTTTAAACATTAAAATTTCAGCGATTCATTTCACCATAATTTAAAAGCTTTGTCATTTTCGGCACAACTACAACAAATATAATAATTTACACATATATACATTTGGGTGGACTTGTTTAAGCGAGACGTTTCGTCTAGGGTGAGCTATCATTTTGTTCGGAGACTTTATTTTTGCAATTTTATTTGTCTAACGCATGCATAGACTATCTGTAACACACCAAAGAATCATACATGTGACCTCTTTTAAATTAGTTGTAGAGGTTATGGTCATTTTGTGTTTGTTTGCTGTATAATTACCACAAATCGCAAGAAATCACAAAGAGCTGCAAAAAGACGAAGACAAAAGATGCAAACCTAAATTGCAGTGACAATTAAAAGTGGTTGAAATGGATATGCCTCTAAAGAAAAACAACGAATTTCTAACGTGGAACTGTAAAGGGGTGGTAAACAAAATGTGACCATGCATCTAAAGTTTTGTAATAATATTTATTTTAATTATAAAGAATAATAATGAAAATTGTATAGAACCTTGTATATTCACACATTTATTTGTCAACATCTTAAATCCATTTTGTTTAACAAAATATAATTAGCCAACATTGTTTGTTGATAAGAAAAATTAGTGACAATAACTTATTTGTGTACATCCCTACATTAAAATTTGATGAAACAAAATTTTTGGCAAACTATGACTTTAATAGGTCAATTATCACTTTATTATCAAGCATGTATCCATAGTCACCATCAACGCTCATGCAAGTTCAAGACTGTAATCAGTTTGACCATGAAACCTATACAATGAGCTGATATTTAAAGAATTATCACATCATATCACGTGCCCATCATAGGATCGAAATTCAATCAGGCCTGGCCGTTATATTCTGCCAGTTCCACGTATCCCCCCCATGCACCCACATCCAGTCTGACTAGTTGGATTCATAGATGCTTGGTTACTATGGTTACGGGGTAGCACAAATCAGACTTTAGCCATCATTTTCACTGTGAGCTTTGGTTGGCTATAAACAGTGTGGAAATATACAGAGCTGATGTCCTATTTACCGAGAGTGATGGTGAGTGGAGGACGCAGGCGGCGATGAAGATCTCTCTGGGGAAGAGCAGGTGCTCTGTCTTTTATATCATCTATACATTTGTCGAGCAGGATAGCGAGACGCTGTGCCCTCGCCTGGTTCCAGGTGATAAAAGCAAAAGCAGCAATGGTGCAGCCTGGCTGAATATTGGCAAGCCTGAAGGCCGCCGTTTGATCAAACCAAGTGAAGAATAACTCTTAAAGGAAAAGACAAATCTTGCAGGTGTATCTAAAAAGGTGACATACTGTTACACTTCTTTAGAGATGAAAGAGATGTTTAAAGAAATGAATTCAGACGAATATTTCGTAGATGGAAATATAGTGCTGCATTTGCGAGTTTTAAAGAGCAGGGTTTGCAGAAATCTGTTGGATATTAAAGCGTGCCTGTCATTCTTTTAATAAAAAAGAATAAATACTGGGTATTGCAGGTTATAAAATATATAACCTGCAATATTTCAACACGTTTGCAAACCCAGCATGTAGTGCTTGCAAAACATGTATCTGTTTTTAACAAAATGTTAACTGTTTTAACGTTAAACAATTTTAACGTTAAAAAAATATTACATTTATAAATTACGATACTGTTTAAGTTTTGTTTATATGCCAGTAAAAACAATAATATTTACCTCAAATAGGTTTTTTAGAATTAATCATTTTTATTACATTCATTAAATTTCAAATAATTTTTTTTAAATAAATACTTCTTACACAAAATAAATTGAAATAATATTTGTTCATTTTAAAGAAATCAAGTGGTTGGAAAATTAAATTAAAACTGGAGAAACGGGTCAAGAGAGACGCCCTTTATTTTGCAGACCTCAAAAACTGTTAACACATTTGAAATCACTCTACATTATTATTTGTACTATTTTCATATTTAGGAAATGCAAAATAGCCACAATAATGTTTTGGTGATTGTATTATGAAATTATAAAAAAAAAAAAACTTTAACACCGATTTGCATCTTTACTAAAGTTGTTTGTGTCCAGTAAAATGGAAACTTTGCTACTGTAAAATAACTTGTTACCCAACATTTGGGATTTTCCTTCTGACCTAAAACTACGTTAAAAGCATTCTAACATTTTAAGAGTATACACATAAATCACTAAAACTATTTTGATTATGGTTTAATACAAATATTCTGTGCAATAAAAACCTCCTCCAACGTCTACATTAAAATTGCATTTTTGCATATTTCAATGAAAATTAAAAATCTAAGCTATATCGTCAATAAATGGTCATTGAAACACATTTCATCAATCTATCTTCATATAGAGAGCAACAGACTGGCACACAACATCATTTCAGTGTGTTCTGAAACTAGAGGCAAGCAAGAAGTTCATATGCACTCTGGGACACGAGGTCTCTAAAGGAAAAACACAGAATAGAGAATTCTGCTGGCAGCATTTCTCTCTCTTCTACCTTTGAACTGTCAAAATGTCACAAATATAAAGGTCAAGAGGAAAGACAGATGACAGTGGAGAAGAGATCAGACCCACAAATAATCTCATTGTTCTTGCTGCCCCATTCATTTTAGTTAATTCTCATATGTCAGGTCCTCTAAACTTTTGTTCACGGTTTAGAAGGCAAGACTTTCAATAGAGTCACATTAGACATTATATCAATCCATGTCAGCATTTCATCAATGGCTTTATCCAAATTGAATGAAAGTGCATTCAAGGTATACATCACAGACGTGACTCTCCTATTCTTGTAAAAAGAGCTATGACCTGCGCTTTAGTCGGAGTAATTTTTACAGCCATTAACCATGACATTCTATGAGTCCAAAAAATAAAATGGCAGTTAGATCAAGGAGAACGCTTACAAAAAGATCACCAAAGACGTCTACATTTGAATGAACAGGCTTAAAATCCCCATTCATCTTGCAGATGACAGCACATGCGTTTTAATAGTCTGCCTTTCTGACTCATGACTCAGGGTTTGTGGCCGGTCGTCGGGTCCAGCCGGTGAAAATCTTGCGTCTGCTGAGAACACATTCGACTAAGCGTTATTAGAGCTCGACTGTGTTTCATAAAGAATCACAGCGTGATATGACCACACTTTTATTGAGCTGTTTGTTGAACAAGATTAAACTCAATGCATGAAGTCATTTCCATGTGTGCTGGAAGCACAGATGAACACACACAGATTCCGTCGAAAGCTCAGACAAAAAGATGAGACAAGAGCCAAATGTGCATAGCTAAAAAGTAAATATTGGTGGAAGTTATTACAAAGTGCCGGGAAATGGAATAAAAACAGGATGTAAAGTAAACTTGAAAAGAAGATAATCTTTAACTGTTGCAATAAAACAGCAAGTACTGTAAGGATGTTGTATAGAAACTAATATTAGAGCGTGACCGATATGGGTTTTTGGGGGCCAAACCGATCGCAGGTAGTACCATTATTCTTTGTATATATTTGTTTGTCCAAGCTTAACTAGTACTGTATGTAGAAAACAGTAAATACATACACATAATAGATATATAAACACATTTTTGCAATGATTACTCAATTGTGGTGATCAAAACAACACCTATAATGTTGTGACAAAGGTATGTATTGGAGACAGGATATTTATTTTAACAAGAAACCTTACCATCCAAAACGAGTATGACATAATTATACTTAACAGGAAACTTGAAAACTAAAATCCAAATAAAAAAATGTATATAGATGTTAGAAAATTATATATTTTGAACCAAACTAGTTTTAGGCATTTTCTATATTATTATTATTATTATCTAAATACTGTCACTTTATCTTCATTAATGACCATATTTTTTATGTAATATTATATGAAAAATAACTTAGTGGTCCTTTTAAAGGTTTGATTAGAAGTCATTGGATGCATGAAATATACACAGTTAAACATCTAAGGTAATAACAAGTATAAATAATAAATAAACAAAAATATTAATATTATGTTAACAAGGAGTCACTCGAACTTCACTTCTTAAATCCTGATTTTTAATATTGATATCTTCTGATAACTAAGGAGTGAATATATGCAGTGCTTTGGCTTTTATATCTTTGCAACCATCTGCCTGCATCTAAGTAATAAATTATGCACGGAACACACTAACTATGTTCATATTTATAAGCCCAAACACTATCTGTAAGCAACGGGTCCTTGGAAACATTGTTGTGTATGAATTTATTGAAAAGTCTTCTGTGGTCTAGCCAAATTAATGCGCTGCTCTTCTCCTGCTCGCTGCATTTCAAACATGTATGACTTTCTTCCTTCTTCAGATCACAAAAGAAGACATTTTGTACAATGTTGGAAACTGGCATCCATTTACTTGCATTGGTTTTGTGTCCGTAGAAATGAATGGTTGCCACTGATGTTCTCATTTAGAAATATCTTCTTTTGTGCTCGGCGGAACAAACTCATACAGCTTGAGTAAGTGAATCCAGCATTTATAGAACAATGTTACACTTTGTTAACACTGTCATTACAGTGTTAGAATGTGTGTATATTACAAAACAAACACAATTACGAATTCAGTCTCAGCCTGCAACACATGAAGAATACAATGCCACGATTACATCCAAAAAGAGTCAGTAAATCTATTCAAGGACATGAGTATCCCATTATTTTCCTAATTTTCTAAAACAATATTCACACATCAGCACTCTATCATCCCTCGTCTCACAGGGATGTCGAGCTTTTCATTTTTCGTCCAAAACATCCATGAAGAGCTTCTCCGAGTCGATTCCAACAGCGCAATTATTTCGATCAAACAGCAAATTATCTCCTATGTGCCGAGCTCTTGGTGGCACCATGGGCTGTTTCTGTTTTATCTGAGAGAAAGAGAACAGGTACGTCTCACGCTGTGAATGCTAATGCAGGGGAAGGAAAGGAAGGAAGCAAGGAAGGAAGGAGGGAAGGAAGACGGAAAGAAAAGTTCCTGACAGAGACCGTCAAAGCAAGTGCTCTCTGTGAGCCTCAGAGGCAGAAAATGGGGTGAAATGTCAAGGAGAATTTGGGGGCTTGTGGACCCACTTGGAGACCTTCAGGCAATTATCTGAAGAGTAGAATGACGTGGGCAAATAGATACATTCTCATAAGTCAACTACATTTTATAGAGAGACAAACTTGTGACTATGGCTGCGTACATACCTACATATGAATTTTATAGCAAATCCTAAATCCAAATTCAATCCTAAAATCAATTCTGGAAGTTAAAGGTTGATAATGTGATTTTGGATTGTGTCAGGTTTGAAGAAAAACTCTAAAGGCAAGGGTTCATCTGAAAGTAGAGTTAAACTTGGCTGTACTGTTGAAACTGTAGTTTTTTCGACATTATTTATAGTCAAAATATGTTGCGTTGTAGTTAAAATGTGTTGCGTTGTAGTCAAAATGTGTTGCATTCTGTACCTACCATGTTAGAATTTTTTTTTTAATTAAACCTTTTCTGTTGCCATAATAGAAACATTTCAATTCAAGTCTAAGGTGCAGAACTTGATTATTCGATCAGTTTGACATCGTTATTGTGATTATTTTAGTCAATTTAGTCATTAATCGATTTTGCATTAAAGTTTTGACATGCTTTATGACCATGTGGAGCACGTAGTCATGGAATCATGAAAATTATGTTGTGAGTAAAACATCCAAAATGATTAACTTCAATTTATCAATTTCACAATCTCTGATTCACTTCTGTATTTAGTGCCCGAGAACGCACAGAAATGAGCACAAATATAGAGCAGTGATTGAGGATTTCGGTGATTCTGTCATTGTTTCATCAATAGTTGTAATCTTGATAAGTATTTGAATTAATTGTGCACCCATGACAGCATGCATAGTTTTATAATGAAGCATACTTATTTTTGTTTACTATATAGTATGGAAGGACATAGGCCTGGTTACCAAAAATCTAACCTCATGGTCATAGTTTAGCCTGTGAATTCCAACATCAGGTAATGTGCGTTTAAAATACAGTAGATATTGAAAAACAGTAACCAAATTTGTATTTACAATACTTAAATTTGTCATTTAAAAAATTTCTATAAGTTTGCACAAAAAAATACTGGGAGATGTTTTCCTAAACAATGATTTCCATTTTTGACGTATCCTTGTTTAGTCAATATTAAAGACATCAAGGTTACATTGCGGTGTCACAGAGGAAAAATAAATGACGAATCAATATAATACCCATGGTTACTATGCTTAGAATAGTTTCAAACTGCATTGGTAAACTTCAGGTTTATACCGAGCAATGGTTTCAAATGATATATTTGGACATGGTTTGTCTTAAAGTATATTAAAAACAGCACATAAGTATATACACAATATTAAAATGTACCTCTATCACAGGGGGACTTGAGGGGTGTATACATATATATAAAAGAAAACGCAAACCTATTAAAAAATAAAAATAAAAAATAAAAGGTTTTTAAATTAAATGTAATAAAAAACCTTCTAACCCTTATCCAGAAACCCTGCGGCTTGTATTCCAATAGAACTGGGAACTTCATTTGATATTGGTGATAAAAGAGCAGACAGACTGTGAGCTGTTGAACTGACAGACTTCAGCACTATGGACAGCTCCCAAACCTCAACTCTCGTCAACACACGGATTCATCTCCAAAATCTCTGTGAAATCAATGTGCCACATGTACTCGATTTACCCCATCTGCTGTTTGCCGCCTAAATCTGCCCCCAACTGATATAGAACACTCACAGAATGCCAGGAGTCTTTGTAGAGCCTGTGAAAGTCTGGAATCCTATTCAAATACACTAATGCTGCAAAAACCATTATCCGAGGTCTGATGTGTTCAAGAGATAGTTTACCAAAAAAAGAAAATTCTATTGTGAATTACTTAGCCTCTAGTTGTTTTAAATCTGTATTCATTTCTTTGTTATGATTAGCACAGAGAAAGATATTTGGAAGAATTCCTCAAAGTATAATTGTCCTGTGTTCATGAGAAAAGTTGATTCAGATTTAAAACCACTCAAGGGTTAATGTATGAAGTATTTTTATTTTTGTACTATCCCTTTAATAAATACACCAATGTTAATATCATTCTCATTATAAAATGGTTCAGTACAAATTGAAAACCCAACTTAAATTAATGAAATATTAAAGCACAATATAGCATGGATATCAACATTTGGTTTAAAGACACAGGCCAAATACTGCATATTCTTCATAAATACACTCATAAAATGAAAACATCGTTTATAATCTAAAGATCTATCCCTCGTCCATGTGTTAGGTATTATTGCTTCTGGTGTATGCAGTGTAGTTCACAGAAATACTACAAAGTATGTCATCTCCCGAAAACTATGTCCTTTATTGTCTTATTTACTATGCATATTATTCCATTTTAAAATAGAAAACCTGTTAATAATACAAATATTATTCTTTAACATGTTATGAGAAAATTTTACTCTATGTCGTTTTTCTGCTGTCATTTCACAATAGGATACAGTTCAGTAACATTAAAAAATTTCTAATTTTCACAAAAACTGCTGACCCCAAGAACCCAAAATTCCAGCTGTGCAAGACTCTTAACTGAGAGACGGATACTGTTGTTAAATGTGTTTCAATCCACCAGCTGTATATTTATAACAGCTGTTTAAACTGAACTGCCAAATGTAACAAGAAGGGCTGTCAGTAAGATGGATGGCTGACGGGTGTTTAACTTATATTTGTGCAACACAAAATCTGAGTTAAAAAACCAACCATAAGGAAAAAAAATGTATGACTATTCAATGGCGTGTCTATTCCGATCCCCCATAGTGACGCTTAATAGAATTTCCTAAATAATGGTTTAATAGAGAATTACTTAAATTTGTAGCCCTGTGAATTTTAGC
>CM065675.1:12641220-12735772 GCA_033220385.1 Triplophysa yarkandensis
AGAGAGAGAGAGAGAGAGAGAGAGGGGGAGAGAGAGAGAGAGAGGGGGGGGGGGGAGAGAGAGAGGGGGGGGGGGAGAGAGAGAGAGGGGGGGGGGGGGGGAGAGAGGGGGAGAGAGAGAGAGAGAGTGGGGGGGGGGAGAGAGAGAGGGGGAGAGAGAGAGGGGGGGGGAGAGAGGGAGAGGGGGGGGAGAGAGAGAGAGAGAGAGAGAGAGAGAGAGAGAGAGAGAGAGAGAGAGAGAGAGAGAGACCAGAGAGAGAGAGAGAGAGATGGTAGATGTTAACATACAGTAACTCTCTGTGGAAATGCCTCTGTGTTCAAAGGTATTTCCTGTGGAACATTCCACCCAGAAAGAAATGTGACCCTCTGATCCAGATTACGTAAGGTGAAAACAACAGTGGCAGGAAAATATTTTCCCATACACACACAACTAAACATCACTATTACCACACATTCACTGACTCTAAATCCTAGTCATATCAAGTCGTATTGGCACACCATATTGACTCTGTTGGTGTTAAGCAGCCCTGTTCTTTTTACTGTATCACATTTAATCTCGTCACACATCAACATGCTATAGGTGATCTCAGATCATTTGCATACAATTCCACATCAAATCTATTTCTCTTATTAAGTACATTTATTGTAAGCTTCAAACCTTTCTGTGCTGCGTCTGTGATGTTGAGCTCCTCTTCACTAACATTTAAACTGTTTCCCAGGGATGTCTCGCTGCCTGCAGAACACAACACAAAGCGTTCTTATATCACACCAGATCGGGCCTAAATCTTATAGTGCTGTGAATTTCATTGAAATCTTCAAATAAAAACTTAAGAAATGTCATTCTTTATGATAAACCCAATGAGAGAAAATCCTCTGTATATCAAATACTCAATTCTACAGATAAATCTTTGTATAACATATTTAGGAATGGTTTAAATCAGAAAGTTCATTTACTGTAATCGGAGTCTTCTGCATCACTCACTCCTGTTGGTCTCTTCATAGATGAGGGTTGATTGACATGAGATGTGCTCAACTCCTTCACCAAGTCATCAAACTCCTGCACTAAGTTTCCCAACTCCTCATCCAGCTCTGATATAAAGATGTTCATGTTGACACAACACAATGACACTTAAGACAGTCGGCATATGATCAGGATTTAAATACTTTACCTGAAGGATTTGGTTCTGTCATGCTGATCAGTTGCTGTACAATGTGATGCTCAAATGAATGTGATGTGTCCTCATATTTCATTGACTCCACCCTTGACATCACTCCTTGGCCAATCAGCTTAGAGTTTGGTTTCGGTGGTTTCAAGACATCACATGCGTACTTTTTCCGTCTACCCCTGAACTTCTCGTGGTATTTTTGGACCAGTTTGATTTCCAAATAATGATTCATTGAACTTGTCTTAAAGGGAAAGTTCAACTTTTTCAGTTCAAAATGATGTCACCATTTACTGACTTTTGATTTGGCTTAAATCTGAAAAAAAAATGCTGTAGTGGTGAACAAAGGGAACGATTCGACTCCATTGACTCCCATAATAGGATAAATTCCTTTTCTTTCGTCAAAAGTGTGTTGAACACAAAATGAGATATTTTGAAAAATGTATGACAACAAAAGGAACTAGGGCACTTGACTATATTTCTTATTTCGGTATTCAACGAAGAATCAATGGAAAGACAATGAGCTGTTTTTTGTCGTTAAAAGTGAAATCCGTTTATTCGTCCATATTTCCGAAAACATAACATTGACATAACAGAAAAATGTTAGGTCTATATCTGTTCAGTGTTTATCCTCATGATGGCGACATTAAAGTTTAACGCCAGGATTTAAAAAGTCCAGTACGTTTGAAACCCAACGTTAAAACTAATTTAAATATGCTTTACAAATATATTTATCCGGAGGATTATTTATTACTCTCATAAATTTGCGTTCTTTTTATTTTATTATAATAATTTCAATGAGCAGCACTTTGTCATATGACATACAGGACCTAGTGGAAAATAATACTCCACCACAAGCAAGAGCAGAGAAAACCCGTCACACCAGTTTTTGCCAGATTAAGAGGTTCCAAGAAGTTCATCCCTTGATTGAAAACCTGCTCTACGCGACTCCATGGGGTTAATAAAAGTCTAGCTGATGCAAATCAAACTTTTAGATGTACGGCCTTTATTAACCCGGTGGAATATCATCTTGATAAAGAGATACAGTTTGAGAGCTCCAAAATCTAATGTCCCCTTCACTTCCATATAAATTTGGAAGAGCTAGGATAAATGGTATAATAGTTTCAGCTGTATCTCTCTAAAAGAAGTATAAGAAGAATAAACTGTACGCTTAGGGTGCCCCGAGGGTGAGTAAAACGCAGGGCATTTAGAATTTTCTTTGGGTGAATTGTCACTTTAGCCAACAATGGAGTGAACGAGTGTAAAGTAGTACATGTTGAGGAGCTCAGGTGGATAAGGTTCCACCCCCAACACAACACACTTCCCAAACCCCTCACACACCTCAGCATGTTCTCGCAGAATGGACGATTCAACAGCACCACATTATGAACTTTACCACTATATCACAAGTAGGTGTCTACAAACGAACCTTCTGATGTGTTTAATCGTGTGTTCAGTTGGCTAGTTTAGTCTATATGACCTCATTTTTAATTCATATCCGGTGTTGTTGTAGTTCCTCGCACGTGAGATCGTATGTGTGGTTACGGTTAAACAAAAGTATGTCTGGTTCCATTGTATCCTAACAGTATTTCAGATCAACCTGTAAAATGCAAAACACTAAGTAATGCAATAAGCGGTTTAACATTTAATGAGAGAGAGAAAAATGGGAGTAATCTACTCAATCTCTCTTTTTCTTTTGGTTTTGTAGTGGGTGCTTCTTTTGGCATTGGTTGGACGAATCCAAGCCCAAGCACTACATTTTACCATCCAAGAGGAGCAAGGAGTGGGCATCAAGATCGGAAGTCTAAGCACAAACTACTCGTCTCCATTCCAGCTCCTCACGGAGAAGTACATCCGGGTGAATGAGAGCACGGGAGACCTGTACACTACAGGGCGCATAGATAGAGAGACATTGTGTCCTTCACGAACCAATGCCAACTGTGACATTTCATTTTATGCACTTGTGACGCCTGAATCTGGAGTGGTAAAGATAGTTGTCACGGTAGAAGATATCAATGACAACGCTCCTTACTTTGAAAATAGTCACATTCACTTAAGCATCCCTGAAGACACAGCGATTGGGAGTGCCTTCCCACTGGACGATCAAGCGCAGGACGAAGACGCTGGAAACAATGGAATTGTTCTTTACCACTTAGAAGGCTCTGGTGGATTTTTTGACATTAGACGACATGGAGGTCAACTGGACTTGATTGTAGAAAAGGAATTAGATCGTGAAACTCTAGAAAATCACTCCCTGATTCTTGTTGCTGTAGATGAAGGCTTCATACCACACAGCGCTTCAGCTAAACTCACTGTAACTGTAACCGATGTTAATGACAATTGTCCCGAGTTTGACCCTGGGAGCCCCGGCACTGCTATTGTGCCAGGATCAGGAACAAAGGGCGCACCGGTGGCACAGCTTAAAGCCAAAGACAAAGACGCGGGTCAGAATGCCCAGATCACGTTCTCCTTCAGCCCACAGATCTCAGACAGGGCCAAAACCTTCTTCAACATGGATGAACGCACAGGCCTGATCAGTTTAGCTGTTGATGTGAGGCTTGACAGTCCTGAGGAACACATGTTGAAAGTTGTGGCCAACAGCCCACTTTGTCCCCCTGTGCAAACTCAATTAACCATACACGTTGAGTCTGCGGTTCGCCTGGAGCCGGCCGTAAAGATCAAGTTTGTGGCAGATCATATAGACCAAGTGATCATGTTACCGGAGAATGAGAACCCCGCTCTCCTGGCAGTTTTGGAGCTGATAGACACATCTGCTGGAAACAGCTTTCTTTCCTTAGAAGAAGATAGCATGTCATTTACTTTAAAAAGACAGCCAGATGGCTATTTACTCAAAACATCAAGACCTCTGGACTATGAGACCTGCAGTGAATATGATGTTACTATTGTAATAGTTGATGCTCAAGGCTTACGCTTGCATGCAGGAGAAGTGATCAAAGTGTTGGTTACAGATGTAAATGATAACGCTCCAACATTTGAACATGCTCGCTATGAAACAACAATCGTGGAGAACAATGACCCTGGGGTTTCTCTGTGTAGGCTTGCAGCTGCTGATGCAGACTCTGGTGAGTTTGGAAAAGTCCGGTACTCTCTTTTAAACACAGGACCTTTCGGAATCAACGAAGAGTCCGGTGTTGTAACAGTTTTGGAATCTTTAGACAGAGAATGGATGGAGACACATAGCCTTACAGTCCGTGTCTTGGATGGTGGCTTTCCTCCTAAAGAGGACTTTTCTACGCTGCATGTAACTGTATTAGACACGAATGACAATCCTCCTGCTTTTCCCACCCCTCACTTTACATTTTTCGTGTCCGAGAGAATTCCGCTGCTTTCCAAAGTTGGTTATGTCCCAGTAAGGGACGTTGATAAAGGAACCAACGGAAGAGTAGTGGATGTGTGTATCTTAAATGACAATGTCCCATTTGCTATAGATATTTCTCAGCAAACCCTTCGTAGTACAGGCGAAGTTGATCGTGAGATGCAAGGCCACTATGAGTTACTAGTTGTAGCCGTAGATGGTGGAAGTCCTTCACTTTCAACCACGGTGCGAATAACGTTGTTTGTGGAGGATGTCAATGATAATCCACCCCAGGTCATCCTTCCGAGCAGCAATTTCTCGTGTGTGACCATTCCACCTTCTACCAGAGTTGGGAGCATGGTAACAAGGATCTATGCCTTTGACGAGGACTCAGAAATGAACTCAGACATCACCTACCAGATTGTTGCGAGCGTTCCTGCTAACCACAGCCCCTTCCAGATTGACCCAAGGTCGGGTAACGTCAGCTTGATCCAGAACCTGAGAGGTGAGGACTACGGCATGCACCACCTCTTCATTGTTATTAGTGATGGAGGAAAGCCAGATCCGCTGCAGACCGCCGTCTGGGTCAATCTTCTTGTCAATGACAGTTCGGGAAATTGTCAAGTAAAGGATCTTCCGAAATACTTGCCATCAAACGTGTCCCCTCTTATGCCGTACACGAACACTGCAGACGGCAGATGTGAATCAAATACCTGGCTGTTGTTTCTGTGCTCTGTGGGCTTGATCCTTTTCTCAGTCTGTGTTCTTCTCGCAGCCGTAGTGGTGTTCCTTAAACACAATGACAACAGAAGAAAATTCGATAAGAGGACTTGGGAAAACCAACATGAAATGAAAGCTTTACACTGAAAGATCTAGATCAGTCCAGTAAATGAACTGCATTATTGGTGGATTGTGGCTATTATAGTATATTTTCAATTACAGATCAGATCAGGTAAAATATCCGTAATGCACTTATGTAAAATATTTGACTGAATTGTTTTGCAACAGCATTTGGTTGTTATACATTTTTATAGCCTACGGATTAAAATGCAAAATGAAAAGTGCAAATATTGCTTTATCTGCTGTATTGTAAAGTATCAATGAAAAATATTTATATTAGTTCATTTTTGCCAGACAGGAACATTTACCAGTTCAGATATTGTTTTTCAAACTTTAAAAGTTGGAAATGTGTTCTCAAATGACAGTGAAATCATATCACATTTCAATGCTATGGCATTAAGTTGCCCTGTCATCTGATAGCCCATGCCCTCAACACTTACACATGGCTCAGAGATTCACTAGACTGTAAAATCCAATTATTTGGAAAAAAATAGCAAAGCAAAGTGAAGTCTTTTTTATAACAAATGTTTAATTTGTGTAGCAAACTTACATGGAAGTTCAAATGATTCTAAAGCTGTCGACAGTATTTATGGCTGTACAAAAATAATTGACTTAAAATGAACACTTTTGTTAATGCTGGTCAGAAAGAATTGGTCTTTTGAATCAATTTCACTTTCACTTGTCAACAAACAGTTGGACTTTATTGCACTTTAACCCAACGGAATAAATCAACGGTTCTTACTTTGTTTTACATGATTATTCAATTCACTGTCATAGATGCATTTTTTGAAAGTTAAGACACTCAACATTTATACATCAACACAACACAAAAATCAACAATAATAAAAATCAACTAAATGGCACATTGTGTTTTCATCATTATAGACGTATTCAACTGATTCATGACTCGTGATTGTTGTTGATCTGTTAATGAATTATTTGGTCCCTATTGTTTAACGTTGTGTGATTGTTTTTATAAATAAAATTCAGAGCGAGTGGGGTAAGATGAGCAAGTTGGTAAGCATTAGAACTTGACTACTAAACAATTTTGATGCCATTACACTACACATTTTGCAGTCACACTTTATTTCTGCCAGAATGAGAAAAATGTAAAGAACATGAGAGATTTGGACAAAATGAATTTACTTGAAAAAAATGTTTTTTGCTTGTTATGGGTCAGTCGTTGTCTGGTGGTTAGAGAGTTGGACTTGTGATCAGAAGGTTGTGGGTTTGAATCCCAGTGCCAGCAGACAATAACTGAAGGGTCCTTGAGCAAGACACTTTACCTATGTATGTTTGCTCTGCAGTGATAGTTTCGACTGTATAATTCTTGTAAGTGGCTTTGAATATTGCTTTTGGACATCTGTTGAAACATGTTTGAACATCTGCTAATGAATAAATGTAAATGTAAATGTAAGAGTAAAATATTGACCTTTCAGGTGTAAGGACTGATCCCATCAAATCAAATTTATCCAAGACTAAAAACATATATGATGCATGTTGGTGAGTTTCCAAAAAACATAAATCTAAATTTGAGCCTCAAGAAAATCAAGCTATTTAAAAAAAAATGTAAAACTTTAATTGTTACAAATGCTGTGGGGTAAAAAAAGATAAAAAAAACATTTATTGGGAGACAACAAATTTCGTGTATTAAAATTTGCAAACCAGAAGCTATGAAATCCTACACTTGGAGAACAGATGCCTCTTCATAGAACATAAAATAATTCATATATTTAAATGTTCATGTGTCATATGTCCGAGCAAAATGTAGCGTTAAGGATTTGAATACTTTATGTGCCCAGAAGATAAAGTCAGCTGACTAAGTAAATACACCAAGTGACAAAGCTATCCCAGCAATACATTTAATAATAAAATGACAGGACTCATTGAGCTCAAATTGTGAAAGGGGGGTTTAGGGACCACGAGACATTTTGGAGGGGTCTCCACCAGAACTCAACCCTATTGAGAATCTTTGGGATGTGCTGGAAAAGAATCTCATCAGTTCAAGATCTTGAAGATAAAACAATACTTCGTGTGGGAATAAATGCAGAATAAATTGCAGATGTTTAGAATAGAAGTCGTATAATAAACTCCTATAGGGGACATGTAAAGATGACCTGCGACATCCTTTGAGACTCAAACTGTGTTCTAAGCTGTTATAAATGGACATTCTTTCACAGAATGAATAGTATAAAGTTGCTAATCAAAATTTTATTTCCATGATTCTGTTGATATGATGTATTGACTAAAATGTTGCTTATCAGGGGTTCTGCCATCCTTAAAAGTCAAGCTGCATAAATCATGAGTACTGCAAATAAGTGCAAGCCTTTAAGAAGCATTTTCTCTACAGTAGATTCTAGAAATTGCACTTTTGCAAGAGTGTTGAGTGATGAACACCAGGGGAGCACAAAAGAAAAGTGAGCACTGGTGGAGTCAGCAGTGATGCATGCTGCAGTTTTGACATGTGAACACTAGAGGTCACTGTTAGCTGTTGCGTTCTCATAGAGATCAGCAGGAAAAGCTCAGTTTGATTGTCACACCATCAGCTTTGTTTAATTATAATCTGCACTTTTAACACAAACAAACGAGGGGGATATTAATTACATACTGTTTGATTTGCTTTCTATAAGCAAACATTGCTTTCCAGCCTTAAAACAGGTGTTGATTCATTTATTTACTAAGAGCATGTGCTTCATTTACTGCATAGTTCATCATGATCGTATATAAATGACATCAGACTGTCCGGTGACATTTCTCCAACTTTCTGGACTAAGCATCAGTTGGTGAATATGTCATCATGGCCTCTGCCATTCTTGACACGGCTTCTTATGAAAAGCTTTGAAAGGCACATTGTTTCTTGAGCTTGTCCTCTAAACTTGTGTTCAGCTGCTCTCATTGTGCTCTCATTGTGCTGAAGACTGAGAAGACCGGGAGAAGACCGGGAGAAGACCGGGAGAAGACTGGGTGAAGACTGGGAGAAGACTGGGAAAAGACCGGGAGAAGACTGGGAAAAGACCGGGAAAAGACCGGGAGAAGACCGGGAGAAGACCGGGAAAAGACCGGGAGAAGACCGGGAGAAGACCGGGAGAACACTGGGTGAAGACTGGGTGAAGACTTTTTGAAGACTGGGTGAAGACTTTTTGAAGACTTTTTGAAGACTGGGTGAAGACTTTTTGAAGACTTTTTGAAGACTGGGTGAAGACTTTTTGAAGACTTTTTGAAGACTGGGTGAAGACTTTTTGAAGACTGGGTGAAGACTTTTTGAAGACTTTTTGAAGACTGGGTGAAGACTTTTTGAAGACTGGGTGAAGACTTTTTGAAGACTGGGTGAAGACTGGGTGAAGACTTTTTGAAGACTGGGTGAAGACTTTTTGAAGACTGGGTGAAGACTGGGTGAAGATTGAGAGAAGACAACTGTGAGAAGACTGAGAAGACTGTGAGAAGACTGGGAGAAGATTGTGAGAAGACTGTGAGAAGACTGAGAGAAGACCAGGAGAAGACTGGGAGAAGTCCGGGAGAAGACTGGGAGAAGACTGGGAGAAGACTGAGAGAAGACTGTGAGAAGACTGAGAGAAGACCGGGAGAAGACTGGGAGAAGACTGATAAGACTGTGAGAAGACTGTGAGAAGACTGTGAGAAGACTTTGAGAAGACCGTGAGAAGACCGGGAGAAGACCGGGAGAAGACCAGGAGAAGACCAGGAGAAGACCGGGTGAAGACTGTAAGAAGACTGGGAGAAGACTGGGAGAAGACTGGGAGAAGACTTTGAGAAGACTGTGAGAAGACTGTGAGAAGACTTTGAGAAGACTGTGAGAAGACTGTGAGAAGACTGGGAGAAGACTTTGAGAAGACTGTGAGAAGACTGGGAGAAGACTGTGAGAAGACTTTGAGAAGACTGTGAGAAGACTGTGAGAAGACTGGGAGAAGACTTTGAGAAGACTGTGAGAAGACTGTGAGAAGACTGTGAGAAGACTGTGAGAAGACTGTGAGAAGACTGAGAAGACTGGGAGAAGACTGTGAGAAGACTGTGAGAAGACTGTGAGAAGACTGTGAGAAGACTGTGAGAAGACTGGGAGAAGACTTTGAGAAGACTGTGAGAAGACTGGGAGAAGACTTTGACAAGACTGATAAGACTGGGAGAAGACTGTGAGAAGACTGGGAGAAGACTTTGAGAAGACTGTGAGAAGACTGGGAGAAGACTTTGACAAGACTGATAAGACTGGGAGAAGATTGTGAGAAGACCACTGGGAGAAGACTGATAAGACTGGGAGAAGACTGGGATAAGACTGAGAGAAGACTGTGAGATCAGTCAGTGATCTTTACTCCAACACACCATCATCACCACACCATACTACTGCCTCCAGACATGGGTAAGGATCTGTCTCTCTCTCTCTCTCTCTCTCAGTTACATATATACACTTCTTTTATAACGGATGTTGAATTATGAAGCTTGAAAGTTGGTCTCATAGTTGGAAAAGTGAATTTAATTTCTATTCAGTGTTTTGTTCATTGAAGTTCCTTTGAGTTCTCTTAATGTCTGGACATGAACAGCATATAACTTTTTTCTCATTTTGAAATAGATTTGTTTTGTTTTTTGCTTTTATATAGAAACTCATTTCTCCATACATTGGATGTTTCTACCTGTATGGTTGAGTCTTAAACGAATATTACTCAGATTTTAGAAACATGACTTCCATGCATCCTCACACAAAAACATGTCAATGGTTTGTCTTAAGTTTAGCACAAATATTTATTTTAGTCTTATTTCTTTTTAATGCTTTTTTCATTCCTCTGAATAAAACTATTCTTTATGTAGTTAAGCATTTCAAGCGCATCTTCTAACCATCTTGAAATCCTAAATGCGTTGATGATGTCATCATACAGCATTGATGTGTAGTTTATTATTTTCATCTTGTCTCTTTACACAATATATGATGTGTTTTTGTAAATATGTTTATATATTTCTAAACAAGACTGTTGGATTTCAAGTGAAGGTTCCGCATCAGCACCATCCTCCCCTCCCATCCTCCCGGTTCTCATTCGGGGTGTAGGAGAGTTTGGTGGCAGCAGCTCTTTGTTTGCGTGTCATTGCTTGCCCTTGTGTTGCGTCGGGACAAAAGCTATTGTCAGTGCAGCCACAAAAAGACACACTCTCGCTCTTGGTCCTCCTCATTTTCTCACACTCCACAATGTGGTGGTACAAACCAGCTCTGTCACCCACCCCCACACCAGCACATGACCAGTGCTCCCAGTGTCCTGCAGCTGCGGCTTTGTGCCTGCTCCGCTGTCTTTTTGTGACAGTGTGCGGTTGTTTACATTGACAATGAGCTTTATTTATAATGTATATACTGTAGGAGAGAAAAGTGTTGAAGAGTATTTAAAAATGTGATATAATCAATATATCTTGTGTGTTATTGCAGGAACAATGGTAAACGTCATGTACTTTCAATGATCATACGTGTTGTTCTGGTTTATTAAATGCAGGTTGTTATGAATGTTGTATGCGGTGTCTGGGAGGCGTGCCCTACATCTCTGTGGTTGCCACTCTGCTGTGTTTCTCTGGCATCGCTCTGTTCTGCGGCTGTGGACACCAGGCCCTCACCGAAAGCGAGAGACTCATCGAGACCTACTTCACCCGAGACCAGCAGGACTTCATCACACTAGCGTACCTGTATGAGCCTTTTAATATCACAGTCGTCCTCTGGATCTATTTCTTTCACTTCCATTCATCTGTGATGAAAGCCTCATCATGAATCATGTGCGAAAACCATTTTAATAGATCTGTTTCTCTTTCTTACTCCCTTGCTCTGTAGGATTGAGTATTTTCAGTACATTATATATGGTCTGGCGTCCTTCTTCTTCTTGTACTGTATTGTGCTGTTGGCTGAGGGTTTTTACACCACCAGCGCAGCACGGCAGTCCTCTGGCGAGTTTCGGAGCACAGTTTGTGGCCGTTGTCTCAGCACATCGGTGAGTGTTGTGAGTTTGAAGGCACGCATGTTCTGTTGCTTTCTCCCCAATGTATACATGCATACTTTGTCATACAATGTAAAACTGTACTTGAAGTCATAAATGCTATGAAGAAATTATATTAATCAAGACAAATGATTTTAAATAACCTATAAGGGGAGCATTGACTTACTAGGCCACAAAAATATATCTTTACTGTGCCTGACACGTGACACTTAATCTTGTGATGCAACAAATAAAAATATCAGTCAAAAATTGTCAAACAAGAATTTCAAAGAATTATCCTCTTCAAAGATGGTCAGAAATCAAAAAGTTGGCGGCGGGTTAGGAACAGCGGCTTCTCCAAGATGTTTTACAGTGAGGTCAATAAGAATTTCATTATCCTGTGATTTTGCAAGTTTTCCTACTCAGAAATCATGGAGGGGTCTAGAATTTTCAGCATAGATTCATGTCCACTGTGAGAGACAGAATAAAAAAATGCAGAAATTACATTGTTTGATTTTTTCATTACAATGTCAAATAATTTTTGAGGAGGCCCACTCCTTCATACAGATCTTCTCTCGATCAGTCAGGTTTCAGGCCAGTCGTTGAGCAACAAGTTTCAGCTTCTTCCAAAGATTTTCAATGGGATTCAGATCTGGAGACTGGTTAGGCCGCTCCAGAACATTGATATGCTTCTTACAGAGCCCGTCCTTGGTTTTCTTGGCTGTGTGCTTTGGGTCATTGTCGTGTTGGAAGACCCAGCCACGACCCATCTTTAATGTTCTGACTTATGGAAAGAGGTTTTTTCTCAATATCTCACAATACATGGCCCTGTTTATCTTGTCCCAAAGTTCTACTTTGGTCTCATCTGACCACAGGACTTTCTCCCATGACTTAAGAAGGAGAACCTTCCGTGCGATGCAAGATTTTATACCATGATAACTTAATGTATTTCTGATAGCAGACTTGGAAATGGTTTCCCCATCTCTCTTACCGGCATTAACCGGCTCCTCCCATTTAGTTCTTGGAATATTCTTCACCTTTCTTTGCATCATTGATACCCCACGAGGAGAGATCTTCTGTGGGACCCTTATGATTAGTCTCTTCCGGTCTCTTAATCCAACAGTTGTTCTTTTTACCAAGCTGCTTGACAGTTGCCCCGTAGCCCTTTGCAGCTTTGTGAAGGTCTTCAATTTTGTCTTCTGTTTTTTCTGACAGCTCGTTGGTTTTGCCCATGTTGCTACTTAGAATTTTGGCTGATTGTGGGGGGCACAGGTGGCTTTATGACAGCTAATGACCTCAAACAGATGCTACTTATGTAGAATCATGAGCATGAGTGGAGCTGGAGTATTAAATAGCAAAATAAGAAGTCTTTAAGGTCGGAAATCTGGCTGAACAAAATTAATTTACAAATGAATAATTTTAATCATGTAATCATACAATGTGATTTTTCATTTTAGATTCTGTCTCTCAAAGAAGAGATGCACCTATGCTGAAAATTCTAGATCTAGAAGTAGAACTTGCAAAATCACAGGATAATCAAATACTTATTGACCTCACTGTATGTCATTTTCATTTGTTCTTCTGGATATCAATAAGACTAGATGTTTTCACCCTTCGCCCGTACTAACTTAGAATCTACAAGCCCCACAGACGGTGGCAAAAGGTGGCACTGCAAGCGATGTAAAAGGGGAAGGCAGCACATTTACGGGCACACTCATCAATGTGAAAACCACTCAAAACAACCCAGTCAGCGTCATCAACAATGAAAGATCATACAGAGAGATGGTGGCACAGTTGTCCACATGGTGTGGCACAAACAATTTGTCCTTCAACATTAAGAAGTTGAAAGAGATTACGGTGGAAAACTGTTAACACAAGGACCACAATGCACCTTACTGTTGTAAAGCAGCTGAGTAATTCTCATTGGTCATGTGAGGCCTTGCACCATTCAAGAACCCAGTTATCTTTCATTGTTATAAACTGATAAAAATAGAAATCAGAAATAAAAAGAATCCTGTTCAGTAGAAATAGCTCAACATGGATGTGATGTGTGTTTCTCCCACAGTTCATCGTGATCACATACCTGCTGGTTGTTGTCTGGTTACTGGTGTTTTCCCTTTCTGCGCTGCCAGTGTACTTCTTCTACAACATGTCAAACACCTGTCAAACTATTAACTTTCTCTCCGAGACGCCCTCCAGCATCAACCAGCTCTGTATTGATGCCCGACAGTATGGTAATGACCTGACCGTTCATTCCAAGCACTTCTGAACAGTTCTGCGTTTTTCCGATCATTGGACGTTTTATTTCACATCTTGGTTTCTTTAAGGTTTACTCCCATGGAATGCAGTACCAGGAAAAGCTTGTGGAATGACTCTGTCTAATATATGCAAAACCAGAGAGGTAAGGCCAATCCATTCAACGTCTTGCTGTCATTCGTCAGAAGACTCGATAAAGATCACAGAGCATTGGTCAAGATCACATCTCTGTCTTAAACTTATAAAATCCTATTTGAAAAGAAAAAAAACAGTCAACGTATGAAAAGTAGATTAAAGGCATTACGAACAGGAGAATGGTATTTTAAAACACAAGTTAAAGACAATTTGTAACATATTGGTACTAGTTTGTTAAGTATATGCTTCTTTAATGGATTGTTTTTTTTCCAGTTTTTCTTGACTTATAATTTGTACATGGCTGCATTTGCTGGAGCAGGAATGACAGTCTTGGCTCTGGTAAGTGACCAGAAGGGAACACAATAACAGTTTATTTGCATGATGCCATTTCTGTGGGTGTTGAGGAATGTTGATCCTCCATTTATTAAGGGCTCAGCCGGGAATTATTGCTGGGAATGACTTGGATTATTGTCACATGAAGGGAATTTAATCTAATAAACAAACATATGAATTCTTAGGAATTGCAGCAGAAACAGAGATTTTTTTCACTTAAATGTTGTTTCGGGCCATTTACTAGTAAATCTCTGACCATAGATGTTATATGTTGTGTCCCTCATTAATGCTATAGAAAGAGCTGATCCTTTCTATATGTAAAGAACAGAAGTTGCAGATGGACCACCAGATGGTTCTCTTGATTTAAGAACCAGATCAAAATATAAACGACACAATAACTTGCAAATGTGCGGGCTTACCGTATACTAAAATTATTAATACATTTATATAAAATTAATACTAAAATTATATATGTTTTGTCAGCTTCTGACATCATGAGACCGGTAAACACTTGCATGTGATTATAACTTATACGGTCATGGCTTAGCATTAATAAAAAATAAACGTAATAAAGTTAAACGTAAAGAAAAAAGCAGGGAGGGAAAAAACATGTGTTTGTTAATTTATTAAAGGAAGGGTATTACGCTGCTTCATGCATCGTATGCTTTAGACTGCTAAACATGTTGAGTTGTCATGAACAACGTGATCCATTGGTTCTTAACCGAGTATGACGCATGACGTAGTATTTCTGCGCTCAACACATTCCCCTATACAGCCAATAAACTTTGGAAAGGTTATTTCAAATATTCAACCTACCATCATCCACACAGTTATTTATTGGCCATTCTCCCATCAAATCCTGCCCATGCACCAATCAGAGAGCTCAGAAGAGCATGAGCGTGGGCAGGAGAAACCCTTGTGAGGAGCTTGGCTTCTTCCAAAGATTTGACAGAAACTGCTTGTGATACGCCTCCTTTAGGTCTTATTTCGATTTGCCTAGTAAACTATTATATTACAAAACACGGATTTCCAGATGTCTTATTCACACGGGACCCCAGATTTCTATGGATCGGGGCATTTTAACTGTTTTAGACCTTACGGAGAGGTTTTACTACGGTTTTGTCTTATAAAAATGTAAATGGAGATGTTTGTGTGATATCTCTGCATCAGTCTTAAAGATTTTAATGATCCTGAATGTTTCTGTCTCTTTAGCTCACATACACTGTGTCCACCACCTATAACTTTGCTGTTCTGAGATATCTGGGAAGGAAAGGCATCAGTCCACGATGTTAACATTTCTGTTCTGGGCTTCACGGCTTCTTTCTACGGCATTAACAGCACCACCCAGGAGCACTTTAATCCTTTTCCACAGCACAAAACCTTCTCTTGACTCGTGTTCACATGTATGGACGGATCTATCTTCCTTACTTCACCTGTCTTTTTCTCCAAGCATTATGTCAGGAAGCGATGTTGTTTTCCATTCTTCTTGAAAGTGTTCGTCATGTATTTTAAAGTTGTGAATGATAAAGTGATTTTGTTTGAGAGCCATTTCTTCGCCCAAAAACATTAAGGGTTTTAACATCCATCGATTCATAGACTGCCGTGTACCATCGTTAACTTGTTTCCAACATGATTTAAAAAAGTTTCTTATTAGTAAGCTGTATCATCTTGAATTAAAGGTAAAGGCATGGATACATGTTAATATAAAATGCCAATTCATTTTTTTGTGTCATATACAATAGTTGTGAGGCAAACTTAGTAATGAAAATAAAGTCTGGTTTATGATTTGTGGTATGTCCTGTTGATCATCTCTAACATGTGGTTGTCATGGAAGCAGGTGAAGCAGTGTAGTGTTCCTTATGACCCCGGCACTTCTTTCTCACAGCCTCTTAAGACGATTAAGAAAGGCCTAAACAAAGAAGCATGCCTGTATTGTTCAGTATCCATTCAGAGTCCCTTCTCAAACCCATGCCAGGGGTCCACACATATTACCCCCTTATACAGAGGATGCCAGCACTTCTGTGACTGCTGCACGGATGGAGAAATAATGTTTGAGTTTATGTTTCATGACCTCTCAAACTTGAAAAAAAAAACATATTTAGATTTCTGTAGATTGTAGGAAACACATAAAGTAGCTATGCCAACCATAGAATCATTATCTGCTTGCTGTAGACAACTGATAAGAGCGTTAAAATTCGTTCTGGATTCCTTGCCAACAGCACTGTAGAAGTTTTTATGAATACTCTGACAAATCAAACTTTTGGTCTGGTAAAATCTTGAAGGAGTCACAAAGAAAAACAAGCAGGTTGATCTCTTCCACGAGTGGAGTAAAAGTTTTTCTTCTAGAATATATTTGGCTAACTAATGTTCCATATCACATAATATTTTATTAGAAAGCGCACCACAGCAGTAATAAGCTTCTCCATTTTTCTTGAGATCTTACATTAATGGGTTCAGAACCAAAGTTGACCGCATTCTCTGGAATCTTCTTTAATAGAGGACGTTCTGATTGTTTGCTGCCCAACTGTGTCGTGGCTCATTAGTCGACTTAACTTTAACTCTTGTCCACGCCTACATCATGCAAGTCTTGCCATGCCGCTTCTTGCTGGCGTTCTCCACCAGCTCACATTGAAAATGAATGACTTTCTGACACTCTCCGGTATATGCACTGTTCAAAGTTCAGTCCGTTTAGTTTGCCTTGCTGTTTGAGGATTTTTAAAGATTTACACTGCAGAAGTGCATTGCTTTCTATCAGGAAATGTCTAAAAATTTCAATATTAACTTCAACATTTACCTTCAAAATGTTGTCTTGTTTACGTTGAAAACAAGCTTAATTATTTGCCAATGGGCTGACAAAAATAAACTCTATTTAGGTCCATACAAAAACGTCAAAACTAAATGAAAGATTATTTTTAATTGCAAAATAAAAATTTAAGTACGGTGAAAAAGAACAAAGCTTTTGATTTCAGGGGTGTTCCAGTGGTCATATTGGTTTCAAGTGATAAGAATAAAGGAAATGTTTTTTAATTAATCAACTTCTCAATTAAAGTTCTGAAAGCTACACTATTAACACAACCGAGTCGATCTCAAGCAATCTGTCTCTGTACTGTTAGGAGAACAAAGTTCGAGATACACACAATCAAGTCTTCGTCTCAGTTCATTCTCGATTTATTAATGTATAAATAGGCATATTTTACATTATACATCATTGAGAACAGGTGAGAATAGGTATAATCAAAGAACATTATTGTTCAATCCTAATCGTACTGGACAGAACATGCATGTAGACAACGAAGAAGTAGAGGTCATTATAGAGAAATAAATATGTCAATCATAAGAGCCATATAAGCATTCATATTTTACAGAAATATAAACCAAATATCTGCCTGTAACTGAATCCAGATCTACACTATTTCTCCTTATACCGGACAGTGAATACCATTTACATATTCACATTACATTTACATTTAGTCATTTAGCAGACGCTTTTATCCAAAGCGACTTACAATAGTCGAGGAAAGTTTATGTGTATATATTAATACCAGCCACTAGCCTACTTCAATGTCTAAAACATTATTTAAAAATGCCTTCTCCTCCAAACTAACATTTTCAAAACCTAAAACATTAAAGCCGAGAAAAAACAGAAAAATGTTGTAAGTTCTTTAGACAGCATTTCAAAAGAAAACTCTCTCTCCGTAAGATTGGTCAAATCAAATCAAAGGTCAAAGCAGAGAGACGTGGAGCGGAAAGTACAATACTCACAGTGATCCGTGTCCTTTAATGTAATGAAACGGTCATTTCATAGTTTACCTTCGATATTTTTTCACCATTTCCTATTTTATGTTCTTTCTTTAAAGTAACACGATTGTTTTGACCTCTGATGGCCTGGATATGATTGAAATTATTGTAATGCATTTTATTTTACTAATCAATATGTTGTTATTTAACTGAAGCTCAACATTAACAGTATTACTTTTGTCTTCATTATTTGTCCTCAGATTTAATGGCCTTTAATGTTCATTCTTTAAACCGGATGTCAGAGTTTGCATGTTCTTATTGTGTGTCAGCGTTGCTTTAGTCTGGTTTTCTCCCACAGGATTCAAACTGTCTCTTCCTCAACTTGCATAGATCCTGACGTGTGTACGGGTCGGCTGGTTCTTATCATGATGAGCTTTATGTCTGGCATGTTAAAAACAGCCGTAGATGTCTATTGTTGTTTTAAAATATGTATCCACGGTTGATGTTGGATCTCTACTTTTTGTTTCGTTCTTCATAGATTCACTGCCCGCTGCATCTGGCAGCATGGCAGATTGTTTTAAAGCAAAGACGTCATGAGGAGAAGGCCAGGAGACGCCACGCGCTCTTCGGCAGAGTGTCACACGAGGACAGAACAAGTTTATGTTCACCCTATGAACTTTACACACATGATGTATAACCACAGATTCATGAATTTCATCTGAAAATATTGATCTTTCCTTTATGGCCCATCGAATGGGTAAACATGTTTTGTTTATTATGGTCTACCATGAGAAATGTGTGTTGAACAAAACTAAAGTTTATTTTATTGTAATTTCATTTCAATAAAAGCAATGTTGATCTTCTTCTTGCAATAGCTGTATTAATATATACACATAAACTTTTGCATACAGAGTCCATGTTATTTGAAACATTTGAACATTTTAGATATATTGTGCCCGACAAAGGGCACTTTGGAGTAGAAACTATAATTGCCGCTGTCACATTTACATTTACATTTAGTCATTTAGCAGACGCTTTTATCCAAAGCGACTTACAATAGTCGAGGAGACAATGAAGCGGTAAATAGCCGATACAACAATAGGTGAACAAGTGCTACAACAATGTTACCGAGTTACACAGAGAGAGAAGTTACAAAATATTTTTTTTATTTTATTTTATTTTATTTTTATGATAGAGTGAGTAGGTTAGAAAAGAAGTGAGTTAGTGATTTTAAGTGTGTATTTTCCACATTTTGTGAAATAATCTGTACAATTTTAAATCAACATCCATAATCCTTGCACAATGTAAAAAAGACAAGATAACATATCTATACATCATATATTATACATTTACATTTAGCATATATTATAATACCAAATACCTACCATGACAATATTAAAACATGAAAACAAGATAACATTCTTTATTAATGCTCCAAAAACACAACAAAATAAAAACATTGCATTCCAAATAAAAATTTAAATAAAAATTTCATTGCAAATCTACACATGAGAATATGACCCAAATAAACAACACATGTGAGGGCGCCACCTTTTGAATATATGAGTGTGTACTGCACATTAACTTCAAAACGTTTCTCTTTTTTTAAGCTCTATCTGTAAATACCAGTGATCACACGAAAGATCAGTTTATTAAAAAAAAAAAAAAAAATTAAATTACACACAACCTCGCCTCCTCATTGGTTGACCTCCGTCACGCTCTCTTGACGGGTGGTTCCAAATTAAATTGCTTGTAAATAAAAATATGGTGCTACACTAACATTTATTCATTTGGCAGACCCTTTAATATAATTAATTAAGTCAATTATCACTACAGAGTACACACGGGTATGGAGTCTTGCTCAAGAACACTTCAGTCATTGTCTGCTGGCACTGGGATTCAAACCCACAACCTCCTGCTTACAAGTCCAACTCTCTGACCACCAGAACACAACTCACATTTGGCATAAACTAAATCTATACACAAATATATAAATCTATAAACAGCGAGTGTGAACCTTACCTCTCAAAACCTTCGAGTATTGATCACTAATGTGGCTAAAGATTGTAAACTCGTGCAGATGCAGACGATCATCTTCAGTTCTAGTAATATTGTACACGCACACTTCAAGTGTCACACATCTATAGATTGAACTCAGTCAGCTTTAATTTGCAGATGCATTTAATTCCTTTTTACTTAATATATTTATCAATCAAAATGAGTCCAATTATGATCATTTCTGTTTAGAGAAGGCCATGATGAGACGTCTGCTGTCAGATGTCATGCAGACCACCAGAAGATGTCTTTAAGATGTTCATGATTTAGAATGGATGTAAAACTCTTTCAAAGATGATTTTTCACAGCAGATTTTCCAGATCTCGGATCTTTAGCAGACATCTTACAGCTGTATCTGGGATGATATCAATCAGGACTGAAACACACTAATATCATCAGCATATTGTCACCGTATAAAACTATTTTATTATCACAGAAAATGTGTTTATTAATAAAAATGCTTCGACACAGTATAGTCAGCTCTATAACAGCACACGATTATTGATATATTCCACTTATTTTTGGAATCTCAACATACAAACCTTCATGGGTAAAATGTGCTTTAAGAAAAGGGAAAACTTCTTAAAGAAGTTGTTTCTGCATCTCATAGTTATGAATGGAGTATTCAACTGAGCTCTAAAACTAGAAAAAGATTTGATGTTAAAACTTGAATAGTTTCACACTTAAAAGGTAAAGTCACTCATAATATAATGTATAATAATGCAGACGTTAATGATAAAGATCAAATAAAAGATAGTTGGCACAGAAACAGATGTGCAGTGATGGTCTCTGTGTTAAACTTGTGTTTTATCAGATCATTGGGTGGATTTCTGATATTTGATGATGCAGATGTGTGGACTTTTATTATTTATATATTTATTAAATCTGAATCTTACATAAAATGTTTATACATTATGACTCACTAACTCACTACTTTTCTAACTACTCACTCTATCAAAAAAAAAAAAAAAATGTATATATATACTTTTGTAACTTCTCTCTCTGTGTAGCTCGGTAACATTGTTGTAGCACTTGTTGACCTATTGTTGTATCGGCTATTTACCGCTTCATTGTCTCCTCGACTATTGTAAGTCGCTTTGGATAAAAGCGTCTGCTAAATGACTAAATGTAAATGTAAATGTATTTATTTAATCTGAATTTAATATAAAATGTTTATACATTATGACTGTTCAGGTAATGGTGAGGTATGTAATAAAATGCAGAAATTATTAGATTTATGTGTTTTCAGACTTTTGAACTTGTTTATTCGTGTTTAAATCTTGTTTGAGTGAAATTTAAATTGAAGTGAAAGAACTGAAACGTGATTGGCTGTTACAGGATGTGATGTCACCACCTGGCGGCTGTAAGCATGAATGACAGCCAAACATTCAAACTCATCAATTTACTTTAATGATAATATACAAATATAAATATAAACTATACAACACATGCTCAAGGCAAAACTCTTTATAGAACATAAAATAATTAATATTTATATTTTTATGTGTCCATTTTAGAGCAAAATGTAATAGCTCTTACTTTACACTGAAGAATAAAGCATTAAAATAAAACAATGTTTTTAAAAGAGACCTCACGTGAGATTGGACAGAATATATAATAATATAAATATATAATGCTCTCAAACTTTGGAGGATTTCCATTGGTTGAGAGGCACGAACCAGCTGACCGGAAGTGATGTCATTATATTTTTATTCATGTGTCTGTTAATGGATTTGAGTATTTCATTACAATGATATTTAAACTAATTAAATATTAATATTAAATATCAGACAAACGTGATTTAAAGATGTTGAAACATTAAATCCAGATGACACGAACACAAGAACCTCGACATTATATTATAATGTGTTTATAAAGTTCAGCGGTTCAGGGGAGGGCCGTGATTGGGCAGCGCCGGACGGAGACTCTTGTGATTGGTTGGCTGCGGCAGTGGGCGGTGCTCCGGTCGCGCGTGTGTGTGCGTCACGAGCCGAACTGGTCCTCTACAGAACTTTATTCTGCAACTTCCGCCCGAGCCGCCGTCGGGTCCTCGGTTCTGATGGAGAGTCCGGGCTCCGATGCACAAGTGCGGACTCATCATCATCACACCGAACCGGAAACAGAACCTGCGCTCCGGGAGGCGCACAGATGGATAGAGGTGAGTGACGTCACGACAGTGCCTTAGATCATCATACACAATTATATTTATTTATTTATATTTAACTTCTTTAAAATCTGTATTGATTCACTGAAGTTAAATCCAATACAGAAATATTTATTATTTTAAATATAATAACAATAATAATAACAATATATATAATATATATAATAATAACAATAATAATAACAATATATATAATATATATAATAATAAATAATTCATAATTATTGTGCTTTTCACAACTCTTGTGGTTGTACAATTGATTATCAAACAATATCATCAATACTTAATGCATGAATAATGTTAGTTAGCTTTGATAATGTTTAAACTGTTGCACATATATTATTTCAGCTGTCTATAATGTAGATCTGAGATATAATAATCCAGATAATATATAATGTACAGTAATATTATTATTAATGTTCTCCTTTAATTTACAGTTCAATGTGATTATAATTCTGAATAACAACTAACACTAGATCTCTTATTATCAGTCTGTGAATGTATGTGTATATGAGCTGTAATGTATAGACTGTTGCAGTACTGTATATGAGCTCTAATGTATAGACCGATGCAGTACTGTATATGAGCTCTAATGTATAGACTGATGCAGGACTGTATATGAGCTCTAATGTATAGACCGATGCAGTACTGTATATGAGCTCTAATGTATAGACTGATGCAGTACTGTATATGAGCTCTAATGTATAGACTGATGCAGGACTGTATATGAGCTCTAATGTATAGACCGATGCAGTACTGTATATGAGATCTAATGTATAGACCGATGCAGTACTGTATATGAGATCTAATGTATAGACCGATGCAGGACTGTATATGAGCTCTAATGTATAGACCGATGCAGTACTGTATATGAGATCTAATGTATAGACCGATGCAGTACTGTATATGAGATCTAATGTATAGACCGATGCAGTACTGTATATAAGATCTAATGTATAGACCGATGCAGTACTGTATATGAGATCTAATGTATAGACTGTTGCAGTACTGTATATGAGCTCTAATGTATAGACTGATGCAGTACTGTATATGAGCTCTAATGTAGAGACTGATGCAGGACTGTATATGAGATCTAATGTATAGACCGATGCAGTACTGTATATGAGATCTAATGTATAGACCGATGCAGGACTGTATATGAGCTCTAATGTATAGACCGATGCAGTACTGTATATGAGATCTAATGTATAGACCGATGCAGTACTGTATATGAGATCTAATGTATAGACCGATGCAGTACTGTATATAAGATCTAATGTATAGACCGATGCAGTACTGTATATGAGATCTAATGTATAGACTGTTGCAGTACTGTATATGAGCTCTAATGTATAGACTGATGCAGTACTGTATATGAGCTCTAATGTAGAGACTGATGCAGGACTGTATATGAGATCTAATGTATAGACCGATGCAGGACTGTATATGAGCTCTAATGTATAGACTGATGCAGTACTGTATATGAGCTCTAATGTATAGACTGTTGCAGTACTGTATATGAGCTCTAATGTATAGACTGATGCAGTACTGTATATGAGCTCTAATGTATAGACTGATGCAGTACTGTATATGAGCTCTAATGTATAGACTGATGCAGGACTGTATATGAGCTCTAATGTATAGACTGATGCAGTACTGTATATGAGCTCTAATGTATAGACTGATTCAGTACTTTATATGAGCTCTAATGTATAGACTGATGCAGTACTGTATATGAGCCCTAATGTATAGACTGATGCAGTACTGTATATGAGCTCTAATGTATAGACTGATGCAGTACTGTATATGAGCTCTAATGTATAGACTGATGCAGTACTGTATATGAGCTCTAATGTATAGACTGATGCAGGACTGTATATGAGCTCTAATGTATAGACTGATGCAGTACTGTATATGAGCTCTAATGTATAGACTGATGCAGTACTGTATATGAGCTCTAATGTATAGACTGATGCAGTACTGTATATGAGCTCTAATGTATAGACCGATGCAGTACTGTATATGAGCTCTAATGTATAGACTGATGCAGGACTGTATATGAGCTCTAATGTATAGACTGATGCAGGACTGTATATGAGCTCTAATGTATAGACTGATGCAGGACTGTATATGAGCTCTAATGTATAGACCGATGCAGGACTGTATATGAGCTCTAATGTATAGACCGATGCAGGACTGTATATGAGCTCTAATGTATAGACCGATGCAGTACTGTATATGAGCTCTAATGTATAGACTGATGCAGTACTGTATATGAGCTCTAATGTATAGACTGATGCAGTACTGTATATGAGCTCTAATGTATAGACTGATGCAGTACTGTATATGAGCTCTAATGTATAGACTGATGCAGTACTGTATATGAGCTCTAATGTATAGACTGATGCAGTACTGTATATGAGCTCTAATGTATAGACTGATGCAGGACTGTATATGAGCTCTAATGTATAGACTGATGCAGGACTGTATATGAGCTCTAATGTATAGACTGATGCAGTACTGTATATGAGCTCTAATGTATAAACTGATTCAGTACTGTATATGAGCTCTAATGTATAGACTGATGCAGTACTGTATATTAGCTCTAATGTATAGACTGATGCAGTACTGAATATGAGCTCTAATGTATAGACTGATGCAGGACTGTATATGAGCTCTAATGTATAGACTGATGCAGTACTGTATATGAGCTCTAATGTATAGACTGATGCAGTACTGTATATGAGCTCTAATGTATAGACTGTTGCAGTACTGTATATGAGCTCTAATGTATAGACTGATGCAGTACTGTATATGAGCTCTAATGTATAGACTGATGCAGGACTGTATATGGGCTCTAATGTATAGACTGATGCAGGACTGTATATGAGCTCTAATGTATAGACCGATGCAGTACTGTATATGAGCTGTAATGTATAGACCGATGCAGTACTGTATATGAGCTCTAATGTATAGACTGTTGCAGTACTGTATATGAGCTCTAATGTATAGACTGTTGCAGTACTGTATATGAGCTCTAATGTATAGACTGTTGCAGTACTGTATATGAGCTCTAATGTATAGACTGTTGCAGTACTGTATATGAGCTCTAATGTATAGACTGATGCAGGACTGTATATGAGCTCTAATGTATAGACCGATGCAGTACTGTATATGAGCTCTAATGTATAGACTGATGCAGTACTGTATATGAGCTCTAATGTATAGACTGATGCAGTACTGTATATGAGCTCTAATGTATAGACTGATGCAGTACTGTATATGAGCTCTAATGTATAGACTGATGCAGTACTGTATATGAGCTCTAATGTATAAACTGATTCAGTACTGTATATGAGCTCTAATGTATAGACTGATGCAGTACTGTATATTAGCTCTAATGTATAGACTGATGCAGTACTGTATATGAGCTCTAATGTATAGACTGATGCAGGACTGTATATGAGCTCTAATGTATAGACTGATGCAGTACTGTATATGAGCTCTAATGTATAGACTGATGCAGGACTGTATATGAGCTCTAATGTATAGACTGTTGCAGTACTGTATATGAGCTCTAATGTATAGACTGATGCAGTACTGTATATGAGCTCTAATGTATAGACTGTTGCAGTACTGTATATGAGCTCTAATGTATAGACTGATGCAGTACTGTATATGAGCTCTAATGTATAGACTGATGCAGGACTGTATATGGGCTCTAATGTATAGACTGATGCAGGACTGTATATGAGCTCTAATGTATAGACCGATGCAGTACTGTATATGAGCTGTAATGTATAGACCGATGCAGTACTGTATATGAGCTCTAATGTATAGACTGTTGCAGTACTGTATATGAGCTCTAATGTATAGACTGTTGCAGTACTGTATATGAGCTCTAATGTATAGACTGTTGCAGTACTGTATATGAGCTCTAATGTATAGACTGATGCAGTATTGTATATGAGCTCTAATGTATAGACTGATGCAGTACTGTATATGAGCTCTAATGTATAGACTGATGCAGGACTGTATATGAGCTGTAATGTATAGACTGTTGCTGTACTGTATATGAGCTCTAATGTATAGACTGATGCAGTACTGTATATGAGCTCTAATGTATAGACTGATGCAGGACTGTATATGAGCTCTAATGTATAGACTGATGCAGGACTGTATATGAGCTCTAATGTATAGACTGATGCAGTACTGTATATGAGCTCTAATGTATAGACCGATGCAGGACTGTATATGAGCTCTAATGTATAGACCGATGCAGTACTGTATATGAGCTCTAATGTATAGACTGATGCAGTACTGTATATGAGCTCTAATGTATAGACTGATGCAGTACTGTATATGAGCTCTAATGTATAGACTGATGCAGTACTGTATATGAGCTCTAATGTATAGACTGATGCAGTACTGTATATGAGCTCTAATGTATAGACTGATGCAGTACTGTATATGAGCTCTAATGTATAGACTGATGCAGGACTGTATATGAGCTCTAATGTATAGACTGATGCAGGACTGTATATGAGCTCTAATGTATAGACTGATGCAGTACTGTATATGAGCTCTAATGTATAAACTGATTCAGTACTGTATATGAGCTCTAATGTATAGACTGATGCAGTACTGTATATTAGCTCTAATGTATAGACTGATGCAGTACTGAATATGAGCTCTAATGTATAGACTGATGCAGGACTGTATATGAGCTCTAATGTATAGACTGATGCAGTACTGTATATGAGCTCTAATTTATAGACTGATGCAGTACTGTATATGAGCTCTAATGTATAGACTGTTGCAGTACTGTATATGAGCTCTAATGTATAGACTGATGCAGTACTGTATATGAGCTCTAATGTATAGACTGATGCAGGACTGTATATGGGCTCTAATGTATAGACTGATGCAGGACTGTATATGAGCTCTAATGTATAGACCGATGCAGTACTGTATATGAGCTGTAATGTATAGACCGATGCAGTACTGTATATGAGCTCTAATGTATAGACTGTTGCAGTACTGTATATGAGCTCTAATGTATAGACTGTTGCAGTACTGTATATGAGCTCTAATGTATAGACTGTTGCAGTACTGTATATGAGCTCTAATGTATAGACTGTTGCAGTACTGTATATGAGCTCTAATGTATAGACTGATGCAGGACTGTATATGAGCTCTAATGTATAGACCGATGCAGTACTGTATATGAGCTCTAATGTATAGACTGATGCAGTACTGTATATGAGCTCTAATGTATAGACTGATGCAGTACTGTATATGAGCTCTAATGTATAGACTGATGCAGTACTGTATATGAGCTCTAATGTATAGACTGATGCAGTACTGTATATGAGCTCTAATGTATAAACTGATTCAGTACTGTATATGAGCTCTAATGTATAGACTGATGCAGTACTGTATATTAGCTCTAATGTATAGACTGATGCAGTACTGTATATGAGCTCTAATGTATAGACTGATGCAGGACTGTATATGAGCTCTAATGTATAGACTGATGCAGTACTGTATATGAGCTCTAATGTATAGACTGATGCAGGACTGTATATGAGCTCTAATGTATAGACTGTTGCAGTACTGTATATGAGCTCTAATGTATAGACTGATGCAGTACTGTATATGAGCTCTAATGTATAGACTGTTGCAGTACTGTATATGAGCTCTAATGTATAGACTGATGCAGTACTGTATATGAGCTCTAATGTATAGACTGATGCAGGACTGTATATGGGCTCTAATGTATAGACTGATGCAGGACTGTATATGAGCTCTAATGTATAGACCGATGCAGTACTGTATATGAGCTGTAATGTATAGACCGATGCAGTACTGTATATGAGCTCTAATGTATAGACTGTTGCAGTACTGTATATGAGCTCTAATGTATAGACTGTTGCAGTACTGTATATGAGCTCTAATGTATAGACTGTTGCAGTACTGTATATGAGCTCTAATGTATAGACTGATGCAGTATTGTATATGAGCTCTAATGTATAGACTGATGCAGTACTGTATATGAGCTCTAATGTATAGACTGATGCAGGACTGTATATGAGCTGTAATGTATAGACTGTTGCTGTACTGTATATGAGCTCTAATGTATAGACTGATGCAGTACTGTATATGAGCTCTAATGTATAGACTGATGCAGTACTGTATATGAGCTCTAATGTATAGACTGATGCAGGACTGTATATGAGCTCTAATGTATAGACCGATGCAGTACTGTATATGAGCTCTAATGTATAGACTGATGCAGTACTGTATATGAGCTCTAATGTATAGACTGATGCAGTACTTTACATGACAGCACTGGGGAATATACACACACATGATATTTATGTCTGTAATGTTCAGTAAAGTGTAACCAATGTTTTGCCCTTTGAACAGGTTAACAATTTAAACAGGTTAACCAGCAGTTGGCATGCCCGTGCCAGGTGGCACAGATGACAGTTTATTGAAAAGCACGCCTCAGCTAGAAGCTTTGGAAAATGGAGCTCAGTGTAACAAAGCACATAGCCTTTGTGTTCATTGTGTGTGTGATTGTTGAATGAAACTGGATGTGTTTTTAAGCAGAGGGTAAAGGTGTGTCTCATTATTTTTTTAGCTTGCTCCAATGCAAATGTTAACGTGTGGTTCTGGTGGGTCGGCCTACAATAAATTGGTATGATTCATAGTTTTATGGGGGCTTATCAATATTTTCACCTTGAAATCAATAGAAAATGAAAAGGGAAAGTCTGATTATACAAATCTATATCAATATATAACACTTCTTTTCAACAAGTCACAACATTAATGTATTGTGTAGGTCTGCTTTTGATGGTTTTTAAAGAATAATATTAATATTAATTAAAAAATAATTTTATGATTCATGGAAAATCATAATGCAGTTTATTACAACTAACTGTCAATTTAATTATAATTATAGGAGCTATGTAATACATTGGCACAGCTTAGGGGCTCGTTCTGTAGTATTAGTATTGGTACTTGTGGGCGGAGCTTAGGAGGAGGCAGAAAACCGTACTTTATTATACAAAACCATGCTTCAACAGGCCTATTGATCGATGTTTCTATCTTGATCCTGCTCACACAATCAGCTTTCTCGTATGTTCTGAAAAGTACTGCTTTAGGAGTTTGTCCACAGAACATCTTATTCAACTTTTAAAGACTTTAAAGACTCTTTTGCACAACAGCATGAAAAATGTATTCAATCAGTGTTGTTTCATAAGTGGGCAGTTTGATTCACGAAAGTTCTCTCGGTTTATTGCCTTTAACGACAGATCATCAGTTTTTGTCTGGCAATGGCATCAAGTATGTTTTAAAATATCAAATTGGAGATTGCATTCTGTCGATCCTGACATTAAACCGGACAATAAGATATTTTAAACTCTTTATGTAGCAAACACTGCTTTGGTTTGTATTGGCGGCCTTAAATTTTTCCTTTGATTTGACTCAAGGCAAGCTAAAGCCATGACATAAGCATGACATCAGCGCAAAAAGGTGTTTTTGTCTCTTTACACGCATGTGGCAATAACAGCATTTTATTTAATACTGCATAATAATATGATAACATGATATGCATTTCGAGTCTGGTATAGAACCCATGGGGACGAAGAACAAAATCAATGTAAGATTCTGTGTTGTTTATCGATCAGACACCGTATGAGAATATATAGTTAAACGAGGTGAGAAGATAATGCCAAAACTGAATTAGTTAAACTAGTAATCATTTACATTTACATTTATGCATTTGGCAGACGCTTTTATACAAAGCAACTTACTTTACATTTAATTTTGAAAATGTTCAATCCCTGGGATTGAATGCATGGATAGATGTCTTAACATAATGTCTTAAAAAGATGTAGTGGTAGAAGAACTCCTTACTGGAGGAATTATACGTCCGCTGCTACATCAACAGTCTTAAAGCAGCTTTAATCACAAATACATTTATGGACAATTTTGGAGTGCAACATTTCAGTCAATATTTTCTAAGTGCATGTTTTAAATCTAGAGAAAAAATACATCGGAAGTCTTTTTCTGGTGTTGCATAGCGGTCAGTTATTTACCAAGAACATTACTTGACCAAGGTGCCATTGTTTTTTACTTTTGTTAAAATGAAATTAATTTGATTATCTGAAAAATGTACAATACAGTTGCTCAAAAGCTTAAACTGCAACGTTTTAAAGTCAGATGCATCTGATGCGTCAGATTAATCTAGACTTACACAACATTCAAGTCATTCATAGTAATTTGAGTTTGTTTTTTAGTAAAAGTCAAATACACAATACTGAATATCTAATTCCCCTGATTGACAGAGGATTTTAACTTGGACAACCAAGGCCTTGACATGATGTTACGGCAGAGAAAATTGCCTGGGACTCACATTTAACAAACACAGGTATACTTGAAGTATACTTAAGTCAAGTTAATGTGAAAGTGTACGTTATTTAGTAACTTTACCAAATATTAATGCACTGGAAGAGTAGATGATACTGTCATGATTCTGACTCTCTTGGTCATGTTTTTGGCAGAATCATGGCAGACCCATGTGTGTTTTGTGTGAGACACATGGTATTGTTTGTTATGCCATGCCATGTGCTCTCTTGTCTCGTCTCTTGACCCCGCCCCCTTGTTGTCCTGTCTATCTTCCCATCATTGTTTCATTCCCCACACCTGCCCCGTGTCTTATCCCTTGTTATGTTCCCTATATAAAGCCCTTGTGTTTGCTGTCCTGTGTCGTGGCATTACATGTTTGACTCGTGTGTTGTAAAATCGTGTTCTGGTTCTGGTTCTGGTTCTGGTTCTGGTTCTGGTTCTGGTTCTGGTTCTGGTTCTGGTTCTGGTTCTGGTTCTGGTTCGTGTTAAGGTCCTGTATAGTGTTTCAAGTTTTATGTTTTGTTTGAATTGTTCCTGGTCCCTGTTTTGCCTTTTTTGAGTAGATTAATATTACCTTGTTTTGTTTCCCCTCGTGGGAAGTGTTTTGTTTGCCCTTGTTATTGTGTTTAGTGTCCTGTTTTCCCCATCGTGGGTTTTTGTTTTGTGTTTTTTTTGTATTAAAGTCCTGTTGTTTCACTCAATCTCGCCTGCATTTGGGTTCTCTCCTTCACCTCATCCCTCCCTTCCTGACAGATAGTGTACTTATAATCCTTAGGTCCACTTTCTACTTTATAAATGCATAGTTTCCTATTTTAAGTTTAAGATAAGTATACTAATACTACAATAAACACATCAGTGGAGCTATTTTTCACATCAGAAATGTGATGTTTTATTGATTGCAGGAAGAATGTTGATCACTTAGTGTAGTAAAAGCTTTGGAATTCAAATAAAAATGCTTTAAACCACTTAATATATAATGTTTTAGTGTTGTTTAAGACAGTTGCTCATAACAAATCAAGAGTATGAATCAAGCCCTAGGGCCTTGACCACAGTTTTGTTGAAGACACAACTTTTTCCCTTGTTTTGTCCTTATGTTCACACTCAAAACATCTACAAAAGCGGTTGTTTCGGTTGCTTTCCAGTTGGATGGCAGAAATTGAAACCAAACTTAAATATGGTCATGGGCGTCACATTCAGAGTATATTGGGCGTGATGTCTGAATCTGACCAATCAGACTGACGTATGATGAGGTCTTAAAAGCCTGCATTAGAATGAGTCTGCTAAATGCCTAAATGTAAATGTAAATGTAAAAGGTCAGGAACTCAAACTGTTTTACAGTTTTACATGGAAAATAATCAAACCAAAATTGCCTTCTTTGAAGAATAAATGGTATTTATGTATAGCTGAACTTGAGGACTCAAGCAATGTGATTATTAATATGTTTTATTATTTAATATTAAAAACGGCTCAGTACAGACCATTGGCAATCACAGACTAATATATATTAGTAATACAATTCTTGTGGGAATGTACAATAGCAGTTTTGTTTCAGTCTTCCTCGTTCACCAGGTCGTGTCATTTTCCTGCATGTGGCGTTGGTTTGTTAGAATTTGACAGTGAAATGAGTTGAGCACACACACAGCAAGACTCCAGAACATTTCAGCTGGATTCAGTTCACATCTTCTTTAAAGGTAGACTCGTGATTAACTACTTTACACCTAAGTATACTTACACGACTAAACATTTATAGAACATGTCTTTTATGAATACAAGTTAAATGAATTCTCTAAAAAGAAATAGGAAACGTTTGGAAAATTCAATGCATCAGAAAATGATCGTCTGTGAACTTCTGTATTCATGGCATTATGAAGTGTTTGGATCTTTGGATGCAAAATATAAAGTCTTATTAGTGAATGTCAGATCATTACAATTAGCGCCAAGGAAAGTAGCACTTCTAAACCAAACACTGTGTTTGACTCAACAACCAACACATATTTAACCACAACAGAGAGAAAGACACACAAGAAGTCTGTCCTTAGATATTCCAGAACGTCAAAGAATTGTTCTGTTTATTTTACTGTTTGTATTTTTTGCATTTGTGATATTTCTTTATACAATTTGATATAAATGATCAGCCATTCAGGATTTGTATCTTTTGTATCTTTGAGTTCTTTAAGATTATTTGGACCTCTTTTGTATGGCACACAAGAATGGGTGTTGTGTTCTCTTGGTGTTTTGAGTCTGTGAAAGTCTGGACTGTCATCTGATTACTCATGATGTCTCAATCTGAAAACACACATACGAATGCACACACGTGCAAACACTCACAAGCTTTACGAAGGTGCACTATGGTGAGCCGTCACATTAGTGACAAGTTGTATGAGTTTTGGTCTTTCATTGAGTATGTGACACGGATACACACACACACACACACACACACACACACACGCACGCACACGCACACAAACAAACAAACAAATAAACACGCACACAAACAAACAAACAAACAAACAAAAACGCACACAAACAAACAAACAAACACGCACACAAACAAACAAACAAGCAAACACGCACACAAACAAACAAACAAACATGCACGCACACACACAAACAAACAAACAAACACGCACACACACAAACAAACAAACACGCACACACACAAACAAACACAAACAAAGACTATACTTCAGTATACAGATGTTTTTGTCTAGACAGACAGATATGCAGCACGTATACATTTACCTTTAAAAGAGATTGTATTTTTCACACTTTGATTAGTTCTTTACTTTTAAACATGCAAACTTTCATTACACAGACATACAACGGAAGCCATCTGTCTGACAATGTAGTCTGTTATTGACTGAAAGGAGACAAAGTTTCTTCTGTTCTTCTTCTCACCCCAGAAAAATACTGAATATCAGTCTGTCACTGTTCTGTCGATGGAGGATTTTAAATTAGATTGATTGGTTTTCCATACTTTATTCTGTGTGGATTTGTGGGAACGTTCTCATGTTCACAGTAACATTTAGGCACAGCTTGTTTGTTATGTTGGAGTCAGCAACTGATTTCCATTTTGGCCGGAAGCCACATTGAGTGTTTCAGTCTCATTCCCTGGTGTTAGTGTTCAGCACCAGTCTGTCGTATCAATGAATTAGGGAAGGGTATAAACATGGACATGTGTGAGCCCTCTACAACCCAACCAAAGCCTCCACGGACCCCTAATGTCTGTGTAAGGAGTGACTATAACACACAATAAAGACATGATAAAGGATGGCTCGTCAATGAAGTGCCAAACATGCCAAACGTGAAGTAAAAGGGTCGAGAATAAAGTAGTTGTGCTCTTACTACTTGTAAAACAAGACTTTTGTGCGATTTTCATCTTATATTATTGTAAACCTCATTTTGTTAGTTTGCTTACTTTCAAAGTGAATGACATTGAAATATAGATCCTTGTCCAAATATGAGGCAATATAAATATGTATACTTATATCATATGTTGGTTTAAAGTGTATTAGTAAATGCAGTGGAACATTTGGTTTAATGGATAAAGAAAGTTTATAATATTAATAATATTGTAATAATATTGTGTTACACTTCTCATTCATCAGTAGTGATGAGATACCACAGATGAATATTTTTTAAGTATTCAATTCATTTGTATAGGGAGGTCAAATTTACCATATTATGGAAGGTAAAAGTTATATTATGATATTAAAATTATATTTGTCAAATCGGTTTGTTTTAGCAATACTTACAACATTTGATGCTAATGGTGACAGTTCAAATGTACATAAAGGCAATTTTAGTCTACCAAAAATGTGAACGCCTGTAAGTCCAGAACCATCTGAGATGTCATCATGTCCTTTTAGTTTCTTATACTTGACCAACCTTTCTTTTGTTCTTTTTGTTAACTCAATTTCCTAGGCTCTATAAAGTTAATCCTAGAGATATAAATAAGGCTTTATGGGCCAACTGTTAGACTGTAAATATTTTCAAAATATAAGAAATAAAAAACATCTGGTTAATGTTGAGTTGACACAGGACGATCCATAGTATAAAGTTATCTTTAAGATATCTTCGTAAACTAGAGTAGTTTAAGCAAGTTTATTAAATCTAACCATCCATGTGCTTGATTTGCTGGTCATTTACATTCCTAGTCATTTACATTTAAAAAATCAATAAATATGAACTGTAGAAAGTAATTATCAGGCGGATCCATGAAAGATTAGAGAAATATTGCTTTACAGAAGATATTACATAAAAGGAACCAATAATAATAAAGGAATAAAGAACAGCAGTGTATATATGCAGTCCTGGTGCCCGGTGCACCACAAAGCAAACACAGGGAACGAAGAACCATGACACTATTACTGATTTTTGGTGGAAAAAACAAATAATTCAGCCTCTGCATGAACACAGTTGACAGGGCGGATATTACGCGAGTGTGTAACATGTCGTTACCGATTCGTTATGGAAGTAACTCAATGCCTTCAACCCCGGCGTGAGCTGCAGTCCAAGAGTATATGAGTCTTAAATAAACTGTTTATATATTTGCAAGAAAATGCTTTCATAAATCATTATTTCATGTATTCCTCAATAAACTCTCTTTGCTGAAATATTAAAGCAAAGGTTTTTCATTTATTCTTCTAGATATTCATTTTAATTTTGAAAATTCATCTAACAAATGTCCCCCTTTCTAGATTGTGCCATCCTAATGGTAGTGTGTGTAAAGCTAAAGAGAGGGTGAAAGAAAACATGATCATCTATGCCCTGCAGGTTCACACATTCACTGTCTGTTGTTTGTGGTCGTCACACCCTTCGGCTTGGAAAACCGCTTGCACACATCTCTTCTATTAACAAGTGGAAGTTGATTCAGGCTCAACATCTTTTATTCTTGTTGTATTCTTGCTGTATTTCATTGCTTTGTTGTGAAAGTGGTTATTTTCTTTCCAGCACTGGTACACAGTATTATCTGTATATGACAATATCCTGTAATGGTGAAGTATTAGTGCCAGTGAACTTATCCTCTCCGAATATAGAAGACATGTTTGCAAAGCCTACAAAGCTCACTTTAATCTCATGAGGATTTGGGTCTTGCAAGTGTAGCTCAAAGAACATGTGTTTTTTTAAATGTTGTAAAATCTGGATATATTTAGACTATCCGCACAATTTGCGCTTGGTATACATTTCAAAATCTCCATTAGTATAATAACTATTAGCCTCTAAATGCTGAAAATTACACAATATGATATCAAGTCAGATACAACAGTTGAGGCAAAACTAAGGCTGTGAAATGTGTTATTTACAGAACCACAACCATGAGCAATTTATAGGTTTTGATTCCAAAACCACTTTTTGTGTGATGAGTTGCCAAACACTTACACTAGTGACGTCAACATTTTTTCATTTCATGAATTTAGGGAAATTGAGAAGTTTTTAGTCCTCAATGGACTATTTGGCCAACCATCTGCTTGAATGTTATTGATAGTCTAAAAAATATCCACTTTGAAGCACATGTGATTTAGGGGCCAGCATTACCCAACTTTACTTAGTACCTTACAGCAACACCACATTCAATGGAGGTAAAATAGTTATAATTTAAATGGAATGGAAATTGGAACAGGGAAGCATTAGACAATCCTGGAACCGGAATTGCAACATTTCTTGAGATACCCAACCCCATGCAAAACTTTTTCTTTGTATATTTTGGGTAAAAGACTGTTCTCTACTTTTCACCAAGCCCAACGGCACATTCACCTTTTTGATTTAACCAACATCTAGTTTCGATGGCTACTCAATGCAGAAGTGGACTTCAAGAAGCTTATGGGTCCAGTCATAGAGAAGGACATTTTTGGTCAAGGAATACGTAGATTGATCTTTAATAGATCTTTAATAAATCAAGCCTGTAACCTCTGAATTAGTAAAAGTCAAATGGGAATTCTAGTTTCCAGTTTAAACAAATCACATGAGTTATTAAAGATGAAGAGCTTCATTTAAAAGCGTTTAACTGCTGCCAATGTGTCTTTCTGTTTAACCACCTTCTTAAAATGATATTTGGAGGCCTCTTGTACGGTGTTTGGATTTCTTTTGCGTTCACATAGAGGCTTGTATTCGAGGGTAACACAGAGGCAGTGATGTTGGACTGATACCTGAGAGATGGGGTCACATGTGCAGGGTTACACTTGGCATATTTTAGTATCTGGAGAGCTCACTGGCAGGATATTGAGGCCTTTAAGGGCAACATGGGTAAAACCCACTCCTTATTTGAGTCATTTCATGGTAAAAGCTGTTCTTTATGCAGCTGGGCTTCTGTTTTTGTATGAGCGTGACTATGTATGTGTATTATGTATTTGTGAAGGTAATCTTTACATTAGGACAGTGTACTTCAAGTGGTCAAGTGAGAGACTCCATACATAGGTGGTTTTATATCACCTGTCGGCAGACACTCATAATCATGTGTCGGTGTTGTGTAGAGAGGAATTGTTTGTGTGTTAAAATGTGATATCGTTGTCTAGAGACGGATGACTTCTTTTTTATGAAGGCATCTCTTTGCAGTGACGTGACGCGACATCTCGTCCTTTTTCGCACATCTTCTTAACAACATATACAGCGAGATTGCCATCCTTTTATCAAATCTTACTAAAAATCCAGACATGAAGCGTAGATCCAAATGCAGCTTCATTTACACATGTGAATATCCAAAAACAGGCAAGGGTCAAGACAGGCAACAGGCGTTGGCATGAACGTGGTTACAATGACAAAAACTCACACTAGACAAGGGAAACATTAGGGCATACATAAACTGGGGTCAGCAATGTAACAAGACACATCTGGGGACCAACATGAGGACCATGAAGACATAAGAACTACAGAGAACTACAAAACACATGACAAGAACAGGAACTTAACAGGACTGAACCAAAAGACACGACAAAAAGGGGATCCCAGGACACACATCATAACAATTACATTGAGCTGGAATCTGCAGGATGGGATCGATATTGACCTTTAAGAGAACTCAGGAGATGGCCTTGGCTGTGTAAAGGGAAGTGCTGAAGTCAACACAATATTACAGCTTAAATTCCCACCACCTCATCCATTTCTCGCTGGTTAACCACTAACAGTCGGTGATTTACAGAGCTCATGCACATCAAGTGTTTGCGGCTGTAGTACACACTAACTGAGAACAGATACCCGATAGCGCTGGTGGTTCAAGTGCACAAACTTGTGTCAGTGTAATTCGAATTGGTTGCCTAGCAAGCATTGTTCGTTCTACCCTTAGATCTATTTAGTAAAATTTCTTCTTTTCAACCGTGGCCTTTTGTTTTATCCAAAGTGATTTAAAGTGTTCACTGGGGTTGAAGACCTTGGAATTGAGCTTTACACGCATTTTTCATGCAAAGCATCCTCTGCATCGTAAGCTTCTTTAACTTCACGTGAAGGGTTGCAGTGTTTGAGTAATATTTCTGCTCTCTGGGCAGGTGAATCACAGATTCCACAGGGTAATATGCCGATAATAGCACATCATTATCTGTCATTACTTGTCAGGCACGGGAACAGAGATCGTTTGTTCACCAATGCCAAAGTTTGTTTGTTTAAACTCCTGAAACCTCTCTTACTTCACCGTCTATCATAATAATCTCAAACACTCACTCCATCATTAAACAAACATCATGAATTGACAGGATTTAAAAAGTTCTTCTCTGTCTTCCTGTCATGTATGATGTTTTTATCTTGCATAGTTTTATTTAGCTTTGTAAGTGTGAGATACTGTTAAAATAGATAATAAATTACATGTACATGACAAAACACAATTCACACTTATTGGATACTTATATTTAATACTTTTTTTATTTATCATTATAATGTAAGGTAAAATTAATTCAATTAAAGAAGAAAATAGGATTAGAATTGCTCAATCTGTGGGATTATTGAATAGTAACATCATATAATGTGACTGCATCACTTTACATATAGCTCATAAATTACAAGCTACAGTAAGACCAAATGGTGCAACCAAACAATGCGTTTCTTTAGTTAATCACAAATGATCTAGTAGTAATCAAGCATATGGATGTCAGACTCGGTCTCTATCTTCAAAAAACTCCTAAAAACTCATCTTTTCCGGCTATATCTAACTCACTAACTCACTTCTTTTCTAACTACTCATTCTATCAAAAAAAAAAAAAAAATACTTTTGTAACTTCTCTCTCTGTGTAACTCGGTAACATTGTTGTAGCACTTGTTCACCTATTGTTGTATCGGCTATTTACCGCTATATCGTCTCCTCGACTATTGTAAGTCGCTTTGGATAAAAGCGTCTGCTAAATGACTAAATGTAAATGTAAATACAAAGTAACAAATTTAAGAATGAACGATGCAATGCTTCCCATGCTCTGTGTTAGAGTGTTTGGACGAGACCTTTTTATCTTGTGTTTATCTTGACTGATGTTTCCCTATTTACGGTCCAACTTGATAGTTTTATACATTCATGGGTCTCAAAGTATTCTGTGATGCTCTGGACCATGGGAAGTGCCTTGGTGTGATTTCATGGTAATCGTGAGTATAATATTCTAACCATCATATGCCATTATCTTCCAACTAAAATATTTAGGGATGTTTTTTATAAGCATATACTTCATAACCATATATTTTAATAAATACAATAAATAGTTTTGTGTCTCTAAAATGGTGTCAGGCAAATCGAAATGCATTTAAAGTGCAAGCCGCACACAAGGACTATTATAAAATGTACTGTACTATTTTCATGTAGCATAGAATTTCCATTACTCAAAAGCAGTGCTGCGTCTCCTAACCCTAGGGTTGCGGTTTCAAGTCTCGGGCCTGAAATACCATGACTTGGGTCCTGTTGAGCAAGGCATCAAACCCCAATTGCTCCCCAGGCGCCCCAACATTAACAGCTGCCCACTGGTCCGGGTGTGTGTTCACGGTAGGGTGTGTTTGGTCACGGTTGGTGTTTGTGTTCACAGTTGGTGTGTGTGTTCATCGTTGGTGTGTGTGTTCATCGTTGTTGTGTGTGTTCATCGTTGGTGTGTGTGTTCAACGTTGGTGTGTGTGTTCATCGTTGGTGTGTGTGTTCGCCGTTGGTGTGTGTGTTCAACGTTGGTGTGTGTGTTCATCGTTGGTGTGTGTGTTCGCCGTTGGTGTGTGTGTTCATCGTTGGTGTGTGTGTTCACCGTTGGTGTGTGTGTTCACCGTTGGTGTGTGTGTTCATCGTTGGTGTGTGTGTTCATCGTTGGTGTGTGTGTTCACCGTTGGTGTGTGTGTTCAGCGTTGGTGTTTGTGTTCATAGTTGGTGTGTGTGTTCATCGTTGGTTTGTGTTTCACCGTTGGTGTGTGTGTTCACCGTTGGTGTTTGTGTTCATAGTTGGTGTGTGTTTTCACCGTTGGTGTTTGTGTTCGTGCTTGCCGTTGGTGTGTGTGTTCACCGTTGGTGTGTGTGTGTTCATCATTAGTGTGTGTTTCACCGTTGGTGTTTGTGTTCGTGCTTGCCGTTGGTGTGTGTGCACTTTGGAAGGGGTAAATGCAGAGCACAAACTCTTAGTACCGGACACCGACTGTATGTCACTTCCCATCATAATATGTCACCACCAATTCCTTTCATAGTTTTACTGTATATGTACATTCTATCAAATACGATTCTTATTTGAGGAAATGCTCGCTGGGGTTGGAAGAGTTTCAGGGTTGGTATACAACAAGGAAAGAATCCGCTCTTTCACTCTGCTGTCTAAAGCACACCAGGATTGATGTGGTTCAGCCAAAGGTTCGAGAGCGCATCAATCTCACACGCTCAGAGTCTCAGTGCTCTATTCTCTCGTCAGACAGCAACTGTGGTGGCAGACGGCCAACATGAAACCCAAATGTCGTGTGCACACTCAATGCAGAGATGCAAATAAATGGAATAAACATCCTGCTGCACGTTTGACGTCAGTGACGAGAGTTGAACAATTTGAAATTTGGCGGAAATTTGCGCCTCGTTAACCAATCAGAATGTTGCCCTGGCTAAAACAAACATGGAGGAGAAACTCATTGTGGCTGTGTTTGAAAGCATGGGTTGTATTACTCCATACCATACTTTCAAAGAAACAGGAAAAAAGGCATCGTGCTAGTAATATAGTTTGTGAGGAGGTAAAAAAACGGTCTTTACTCAAATTGAGCTATAAACACATATTGAGACCATCATATAAAGCCGTCAGATTGAGCTTAATTACTCTATTTTATAATAACGTTACTCTCCGGCTGACAAGTTGATGTTTTTACCTGTTGGAAGCCTCTCCCTCGCGTTTTGTGTCTGTTTCGAAGTGAGTACGATTAATGAATCAAGAGAGAAAACTGCAATGTTCAAGCGTCCAACTACGCGCAAGTAGACCATCAATCCGTATTAATCCATGCCTGGCATGAGCGAGACATAAGAGATACTGCCCTTACTGCAAAGTGTCTTTCATAAAACATGACCTTCAATGTCCAGGACATAGGATAGCAAATAATAATCAAAAAATAACCTACGAATAAAAAATCCCCTCGTAGGCTGTCTATAAATTTAACTTTAAACAAACACATTCAAAACCATGCTCTATGTGTGCTCTTTATATAAATGATGGTCTGCAGTTTCACCCGATCCAAAACACAACCAATAGCTTAGATTGTTGTCGGTTTAACTTAAATCTGTTAATTGTCAAAATACAAAAGAGATCATATTAAAGTATGTATCGCATACAAGCAACCTTAACGTGTGGATTTATCCTATAGTATGTGCATAATCAAATCAACAGGTGCACAACACTTTGCATCACATGAGTCTAAGGACCTTAGATTTAAAGGACATCTGGGAATGTTGGAAAGGAACTATAGATATTAAGAGAATGAAGATAAATTAAAAGAGGCCAGAGGAGTTCCAGTGCCCCCCCAAGGGATCATGGGAGTGAATTTCTGACCCACTTTCTGGTTTTAGGTTCAGTCGGACCCGCAGGAGCACACCTGGTATTACCAAAGATAAAATAAAAGACCCTTAAGGATCACATATAGAGAAAAGGGCTCAATGTGTCACTTCTCCTCTAACAAGCGGTTCATCGCTGGACGTATTGACTTTTGAGTTGTTCCATATGATCTCAATACATACATACTGTGTTCACATTCAGAAAGCGGCCTGAACAAAGTGAGTTCAGTGTGCCGTTGTCTCGTGAGAAAATCTGTCTGTGTAACTTTAGTGAGTTCCCTCTCTCGTGGCGGGGTGGAGACCCCCCCGCCGGGCACAACAAAGCTGTGGAAGTGGTAAACTTGGACACGGATGCGTGAGAATGGACTGGGTTATATCATTGAACAGTCCCCCGGGAGCAGAGTCACAGAAAAAGGGAAACATCTTTGGATTGTTTAGGGAAACAATGCAGACACGTAGCGGGATGTGTTCTGTTTGCAGCATCAGAGGCGACACATTCCACTGTGTAATTGGGTGGCCCGGGACGACCCGCTTCGCTTGTTGTGGATTGGGAAACTTGGAGCGGTTGCCAGAAGCTTCTGTGTATTATGATGGGCTGATAAAGTGCATTCTGCCTGCGGTCCACCACAAATAGCTCGTTCACATCTGACATTCCTTAATTAACCTTTGGAATAACAGTTATAATAAAACTATTGTTTCTTTTTCATATACTCATTTCTCACTTTCACTTTAGAGATTGGAGAAACAAAGATTGGTGAATAAATGCACAATTTTGGTAATACTGCTAAGTACAGCTTTAATACATCAAAGCCTTAATACAAACTTTATAAAGCCGAAATCCCAGTCTCAAGTGTACATTCACATCCTCCCCAAATTTCATCTAAAATCACTTCGGATATAAGATGCAGTTGTAAATGAATGAGCTGCATTATTCACATGTTTCACAGGGAGTACCGCAGGTTGTTATCGCAGAATCAGCCATGATATTAACTACGTTTCATTTTCAAGTTGGATATTAAATCGTGGTGCACATCTGGAATATTGTATTAAACATGTCCGAATAAATCTTTCAAATCATTTTCATTTTTAAAATGAATGCACAAGTTGGCATTTTCGTGCTGCATTATTATTCACAACATTAAACTGTGAATAATAATAAGTTTTATAAATTTTAATATAACAGTTATGTTTAATAATAATATTTCTGTGAGGATTTAGAAGAATGAACGTTATTTCAAATGGAAATGCCTATAAAGTGGGGCAAAACAGGCCAAACTAAAACTGAAAATCAACTCAAATCAAATTAAATCAAAATTAAATTTACATTTTAACTACTTTTAAAGACATATTATTGACCAACCAAACATTAGGACAAAAAAACAACAATGAGACAACAAACACAGTTCTTAAGACAACTATAGAATATTGCAGGGGACAGGTGCAGGGAGGGAAACTAACGGGAAGATAGACGGGGACAAGGGGGCAGGGGTGATACTCAAGACAGGAAGACACAAGGCAAACAAAACAAAGGTCATGTACCTCCACAAAACACAAACAACTCAAAGATGTTACTGACATGATCCACAACACAACACAAGACATCTGTTGAAAAAAGCTGAATCATGAGAAATTTTATGGATACAGAACTTGCCTGTAGAGGAGAACGCAGGCACGCACAAGTAAATCCCAAATGTCAGGAATAATTAGTGTATTTATTCACTTAAGAAGGGGATTTAGTCAGGATGAGCGCTGCTTACAGGACACCAAGACTTTTCGCTTTGTTATGTCATAGAGAACGAGTAATTCTCTCTCTTTCTCTTCTCTTCACCCCGCTTTGAAGAAGCCATCTGAAATGGGATCTTTGTGCATGGTCATGAAAGGTCATGTCCTGGTTACTTTTGCCCTTGTATTGTCAGGGACTACACACTTTATGCAGTGAGTATGTGCTGTGAAATCTCGTGTGTGATATTCATAATGTTATATTAATGTTTCGTGGGATGAATGTGTGTGTTGCAGGCAGTGACTGGTAGGAGTTTTGGTGAAAAAGATGTAAGAGGAGGACTGGACGATGGCATTCTTCTGTGCGAGTAAGTACTCGGCACACACACAAAGCTCTTTTGACTTGGCATTGTCATTAAACCTGATATATGTCGTAATCCCCCTCACAGTAGCTGGCATATGGTTTAAAAATAACCTACTGGTCAAAATGAATTGGGCCACCGCTTTTGGTCACAATTCTGTATTTTTTCAGAAAATATGGCAGCGTTCACAATCCTGTTTGGACCTGAAAGTCCAACATTTTTAAAGGAAAAGTAAGACTTGATTGAAGGCCAAATCAAGTTTAATGGGATGATTTAAACGCACTGTATGGCTGTTGTCGCTAGGGTTGGGTGTTATTTCAATTTGAATCAATTCTGAATCCGATTCTTCCTATCACTTTCTAGTTATTCTGGATTCTCCAGATTTCAAAGTAGTTAAACTTAAAGTCAATCATCAAGCTGTCACATATGAAGCTATATACCCTTTATTCAGACCGCGGTTATTTAAATCTAAAATGAGGTTTTGCCGATTACATAACCGTAACCATAAAAAATAACCATAACACGTCATTATACACTTTTGACTCAACCAAGAGCTCCGGAATATGTGGATTGTTTGACGGAAGTGATTGAGCATTCAGATAATAATATTCAACTGTTTAAGAAAATAACTTTTTTATACTAATCGCTAATAAGCGCATAAATTAAGTTTAAGGTTTGGTCCTTGTTTGGTCATTGCTTTATACTTAATATCAGCTGTTTCGATTAAGATGAATCATGCTAGAATGGAACTTGTTATGGGTGACATAAATATGTCTATATTTTATATTTATATTTTATAATATATTTTCTGATACTAGCCATTGATAATAACTATAACTAACTATTCTGTAATAGGAAGTTATTCACTGTTGTTTGAAAATACTTTAAGTCAAAGGTAAATATTTTAGGATTACTGATTTAAAAATGGAGACATTAGGTTTTGTTGTTGCAGTGAAACAAAACATTTACCTCTGAAAGCGGTTTAACTAAGATATGCATGCCAACATTAGAAATTAGCAGTTATTATTCCAATTAGTTTCCATAGTCATTTTCTGTAATAAATTAAATATTACCCCAAAGTTACATCATATAACCGTAAAATAATCTGAGTACAGAAGCTCTTTTTCATGCGAAAAGTTGTTTAATTGCATGATACCCAAAGCATTTCTGTACTCAACAATGCGCTATAATGGACGCCGCTTGACCGCTATCCCCCACAGTCTCGATTTTTTTTCAAAATAGCTTCTGGCTGAACGATAGCATATGCTCAATTAGCCTGCGGCGCTCAGAAAGTAGCTTGGTTTATAGTGGTTTACCCAATGTCCATCATTATGTTTGGCATTTAACAAAAATGTTCCTGTATTGTTTTATAAGGTAGTGCAACGCCAATACCTATGGAGACGACTGTTGTTTAGCTCATGCCTGCCAAAGTGTTGCCCCATAGTAATGTGTGTGTGGTTCCGTTCCTGTAAATCTATTGGCATTAACCAAAGCTGTTTTTGGACTGCTAGTCAGTTGGTCAGTCGGTGTTGGAGTACTTCTTTGGAGTATTAGTCTGGTATTCTTGAGTGTTTTTTGTCAGGATGCTCATAGTTATTACACTTAACATCTGATCCAGATTGATTAATAAACAATAAAGTCTTGATCGTAATTATACTGAAGTGTGTTTGTGGTGTTCCGGCCATAACGGTCGCCTCTGTCCTCAAAATAAGGAGGTGAAACACAAAGGCCTAAAATGAACATATCTTTAACACATCTGAGATCATGCTAAATAATTGCACAAAGGTAAAAAAACAAAGAAAGACAACGAAAATAGTATACAAGTTGCACAGACAATCAAAATTGTATAGATAGACTTAAAACGTCTCTTTTGTATCTACTGGTTATCGGCTGTTCACTGCAATAAAACACAAAGATGAAGTGCGTAACTAATAATTAAGGTTAAAATTAAATATTGAGGTTGGTAACCAGTGTCATGAACCAGATTAGTTTGGGTTGGATTTATCAGGTTCTGTTAACTTGTCTTCAGCCAGACCTTTACTACAAATTGCCCTTTTTACCCCCGTAACTTACCTTCCTCCCTTTGTTTCGTAACACTCCCCCAAGGAATTTGATTTCAGATAAACAAGGCCTACTTCTTTGGAACTTTATTTGGATCAACATCAGTGTTCACAGAATGTCTGGCGGTGTTGCATGTTCATGATCGTCTGCTTTGCCTCTTCATGCAGACACATGTGGCAATCCATCCCTGTCCCAGACACTGTGCAATATTGTGCTCTAGTTTCTTGGACTTGGTTTATTATGTTGACACTTTTGCAGCAGCTATCAGATATTTTATTGAGGAAAAATGTTTGGTTGGAATATATATCATGCAGAACTGTAAAGAGACTTTGTGAGAAGTTTCTCTTTCCTTATATCATGTCATAACACATAAATCAGACGACGACACATATCTGTGCGGAGCACTAGCTCTTGTCACACGTCTTGGGCATACACAAATTCTCACTGTATTTTAAAAAGGAATATTTAGAAATATAAAAAAATAGAACCCCTATTTTCTGACATCAGAGTACTCTAAATTATTCACACGACTGGCATAAACATAAGGTTGGCTGTCATACCTCTAGAAGATGTCTGTAAGATGTTTAGAATTAAGAACGGATGTACAACAGAGTATGTTTAAATGTTTTTCTACATCTCTGTTCCGATTAATCCAACAATTTGTTCCGGGTTTGAAATTATAAGTGTTCTTGTGTATCAGGAGTTGGCATAAAAATATCAAGTAAGCGTAATAAGCCAATAGCATTACCCATCAGGCTCAAAGAAAACAACTTCACATGATGTATTTGTGTTTTTCAGACTTCTGAGCTCCATCAGACCGAGTCTTGTGAAGAAGATAAACAGGCTGCCCACTCCTGTTTCTGCTCTGGTAAGAACTTTTCTAAATCGAACCATTACGTCTAATGCCCATTGACATTTCTAGCATTCCTCTTCTGCGGGGGTTCAAGCTGGTTACCCTAAAAGACATTGGTACAATTTAGGAATATTTGTACTGACTGGTATATTAGATGTAAAAGTGGCAGTTACACTGGCAGCAACAAACCAAATGTCTCCGTTGTTATGTCAATCTGCTTAAAAACACCCCATGTAACAATTCATTTTAAAAATAGTTGCCGATCACATGCTTCTTACACACGATGCTCTAATAGAGAACAGTATTTATCTGCATGTGTTATATCTTAGCATCGTGTCGATATTTTGTTCTAATCATTGTGATGTTTAAGATGCTAACATAAATGTTTGAAAGTGTAAACCTGTCAGGTATAACAGTGAAAAATATCATTCACCCTTGGAACGCAAAGAGGTCTTAACTTGAAAAAAGTGAACATTATTTATTTAGCACACAGTTTGTGTAAAAGCCACTTTTCACAAAAAAAACTACATATATTATGTTGTTTGATAGAGTACAAAACAAGTGGTATTATAGTTTTATTTGCAATAGTCTTAAAAAGTTTAAGCAATAATATCATACATTATACCAAAAACATAAGAGAACAACAGAAGTGAAGTGTCTAAATTATTTCAGCCAGACTTTAATGTTCAAAGCTATATTTAAGTATACAACCTGATATCATTAACACTGAAAGGGAGGGAAAATATAGAACTTAAATTACTTGTAAAAGCTATGTGCTTTTATGCTTATTAAACATTATTCTATAGTTTCACGCTCAATAGGACAATTATTTGCGTGTAGAAAAGGTTTCTTGACTGTTACGTTGCAGCTGTATTTTGTAGACAAAAGCAAGGCATCTTAGTTTTGAGAGCACATTCTTCACCTTCTCTCTTGACTTATTTTACATAAGCAAAAACCCAATATAATATTTAATTTAAAGAGATAATAACAAAATCATTAAGGATTTGGGGTAATCATAAGCATTTCTCATTCAATTCGATGATAAACTTTATGAATGTGTTTATTTTACAGCCTAGAGATCTTGACTCAGCTTGAAACATTCCTAAGAAAAGCAGCATGCCTCGAGTTATTGCATTACTCACAAACTGTCTGTCCTCTTCAGAAAGAATGCTTGCATTTACGGCGGCATTGTTTTGCACTTAAAGTGTAAATAGTGCAAACATTTCGTTATCACCAACAGTACATCATAATAAAACCGGTTAACTCCCCTTTCCTTTTCCTGTCCTTCAGTTAATGGGACCCTTTAAAGTTTGTAAGAGGGATTTGTTTTTCAGTTTTCTACAATCTGCTGTTTCGGTTTGGAAATGAGCATAACAACCTGAGTCGGAAGTCAAATCATTACTTTTTTATCAACTCCAAATAGTTTTTTTACTTATTGTATTCTAATTGAAACCTTTAATTGTCACATTCCATTTCCTCCAAATGTTCACCTGCTTTTTATAAGTCATACTTTTCCACCGCCAGCATATTAAGTCAGTTCAAGAGTTTCTTTTAATGCAGGTGTGAGCGTATTGTGTACCTGACATTTTTATTCTTGGCTTGGGGGCTTTGTGGAGGGAAGTGAATGAATAAAGGGGAATTCTTTAAATGGGATGGAATTATGACTGCTACACTACAAAGGCAGAATGATCTTTACACCTCATGGACATTACTGGATTAAGCTATTTTACAGCTGACAGTTGGTGCAGTTGTACAAGTGAACAGTCTTGCATGTAGTGTTTAAATACTGACGACTTTTAGTTATGTTGTGTTTTGTCACATTCTGACTCAATTCATGCCCTGATGAAGGTGATCGTGATCTCCATGTCCATTGCCAAACTTCACCTGATATTTTTGCAGCTGTGATCTTTAACAACATCAAGCTCCACTGTTCTTAAGGCAATACGGACTTCTCATGTCCAAGCAGTAGACCAAATACTGTACAGTAGTTTGGTGTCATAACATTGCTTCATAACTGTAAGTTTTGCTGTACTCTGTAATATGATTTTGTTGAAAATGATTCTTTAGATAACTGCCGTGCAGTTGTTGAATCCGTGTTGAGTATGGGCTGAAATGTTTTAAAAGTGTCAGCCATGTTACCGTACTGTTATTCAGCAAAGTGCCACAAATCTAAGGTGATGGTTATAAAAATCCAAAACCAGGTCACTTGAGACTTCTTGATAAGCATTTGAGTATTAAGCATTATGTAATGTTTATGTCTTTTTTGAGGATAATTTTACATTTTACTTCCCAGATTTACACTCAATATACAATGCCTTGCAAAAGTGTTCACGCCTTGGCATTTTTCATGTTTCGTAGCCTTCCAACCTGGAATAAACCTGGAATAAACCTGGAATAAACGGGATTTGCACCATTTCATTTATAGAACATCAGCATGCATATCTATTCATTGCTAATGGGTCTATTAGCACTTTTGGCCTTAATGAAAAGATTTGTTTATACGGACAGGTAATTAGTCACTTAGATTACAAGTTATGAAGTTATTTGTTGTGCTTGATACTTTAAGGGCTTTATAACGTATGCAGTGAATACATATGCATGTATACCAATTGTCAGGTTTTTATTCTTTTTATAAATTCTTTCTCATTAAACTTTAACTTCATTTTGTGCAGATCAATCACTTAATATTCTGATTAAAACATTAACATTAGATGTTATAACTTTTGCAAGGCACTGCATATAAAAGTTACGTTCCTACAAAAACAACAACGGCGGGATAGCAATCACTTGGGACAGGAAAATGTGCCACCCTTCCAGGTCATTGAGAGGGAGTGAAAGAAAGAGCATTGATGGGAGGGGTTAGAGCTAAGAATCAGAGCAATCGAGAGCAGAACGGAGTAGAGAGCAGGGCTCAGGTTGCAAACTTAGACAAAAGACCCAGGGTCACCTGAAAGACAGAGAGATTCAGCACCTGTGCTACTCTTGAGCTTCACTTGCAGTAAGAGACATGTTTTCAGCGTGAAGGCTGTGGAAAAAGTATATCATTTGCTTTTTAAGGCTTTGATTTTGTGTTTAGTTGGTCTTTAAACTGTTTGTGCGGGGTCCACTCACGTGTGTGTGTGTGTATGTGTGTGTTTTAGGATAATGTGGTCCTCTTCCTGAGGGGTTGTAAAGAACTCGGTTTGAAGGGCTCACAGCTTTTTGATCCAGGAGATCTTCAAGACCCCTCCATACACACTTACAAGTAAGATGAGCAAATTCTTTACATTCTGTGTATGAGTATGTATAAATGAGATTTGTGAGACATGAACTGAAAGGAAAACTAATTTAGCGTGTTTATTCTTTGCATTAGAGATTGTAAAATGTTGACATTGTATCTTCATTTATTAGTGGTTGCCTTATTATTTGATCAAAACTGTAAGTGTTATTAATGTTATTGTATTAATGTTATTGTAACAATGTTGACATTGTTATTGTACGTCTAACATATATTTGCAAATAAATAATTTTAAATATTTTTATTTGACCAGATAAACAACCCCACTGGAATAAATGTACTTTTCAAAGTGTTTTACCGGGAGGCATTTTTGGAGTAACAAAATAGGAAACATTGCAACCTAATTTAAGGCTATGCAAAATAAACTAGGTAAACAAGGACATATTGTTACTGTCCCCAAGGAAATAATGCCCCCCCTATAATATTTCTTCATAACTTGCCATCCGGCTTCAAGGGCACAGATCTTTTGTTGTTGTTTTGCTTCGTTTATTCTGAAATCGCAGCCACTATGTGCAGACATTAAACAGAGGTGTGTTTGTTCAGGGCAGTTCTTCGTCTCATATGTCCAGATCAGAGTTCATGAGTGTACAGTAGCTCGCTTCAGTGGGGAACGAAACTACAGAAAGTCAAAGACATTCTCTTCCTTGCAGGGCAGGTTTGTCAAACTGAATGGATAGTTCTGTATGTGCCTGAAATGATTAAACATATAGTAAGAAATGTAATGAATTATTAAATGTATATACTAAGTAAAAGATTAGATCATAAATAAAAGATTATTTCATCATCAATTTCAACATATCAGATTAAAGAACAAGATATATAATTGTATTTATTGCCACATGGAACAAGGAAAACAATGGGAACTATGGGAATTATTTTATAACCAAAAAATGGGAAAAATAAAACATGTTATATTTGAAAATCATCGATGTAGTCACCTTTTGACTAGCATTTGCAGAAAGATTTCCTTTTTCTTAAGCAACTTCTTAAGGTCTCACACCGAGATGCTTTTTAAAGAATTTAAAGCAGTCTTCGTCTATTGTTATTGACTGTTCCTTCTTAAATATTCAGTTAAAGTCATGCATGAAAAACATTTCATTAAATCAAACTAAAGGTTTGTCATGAAATTTTGGCTAATAAACTAATTTCAGACGTTAAGACATACATCTTCAGATTAAAAGTACATGAAGGATTCTACATCAATATTGATTCAAACGTGTGAAATAAATGAAGAGTAGTTTAGGATACTATAATTGGTTAATGTAACTTTCAATCTGTGTCTCCGTGCTGTTTACACCTGTACTGGCCTGTCCCTGGTATCTCTTCTGTAAAATTGTACCCTCTCTCATATCCGTGTCATCAATCTTTCCACTGAAACTCAGACTAATCTATAAAGTGAGCTCAGGAATAAAGTATGCAGATATTCAGTCGATGGAAACACTGAACTCTTTATGACAGGTGAAGTGAAAGAGAGGTTGAGCGACAGAACCTGTTATCAGTTCATAATGATCTAAAGCTGTACGTCACGTGATATCCACCAAAGCCCATCTTACAGTCGAAGAATAAATCACCCTGACAGTGTGCATTTAAAAAGCTTTAAACTTGTAAGGAAATGTAGTGTATGGATGGTCAGGGTCATATACTGTATGATAGGTTCATAAGAACAAAATGTTAACACGTTGGTTAATGGTTTGGATTTTTACATTGTCTTAAAGGAGCAATGCTCAAGGTGGAAGGCAGTGAAACACATCTCTACCTTGTATGTTTAGACCATTGTTTTAAAGACATTTATATCGTTTTTCTCCTGCAGAGGTCAAGACCGCAACAGGAAGTTAAAAAATGTAAGTAATTCTCTTGAAGTCTGTTCAACAAAAATGAAGACTAAAAGCCAGTCTGCTTTTAGATCGATATATTAAAACTGCGTTTGGTTTGCCTTATAGTTCTGGCACAAACTGTATGTTGAATGTTCAAACTAATGCATATAAGCATGAATATGATCTTAATTTGCTTATAACACTTTATTACTTATTATAAGTCAAATTTAAGTATTTTCACCTTGATGTCTTTGTGCTAGAAATCAACCCATGACACAGAAAGTTAAGATGTGTTTGGTAATGTCTGCACATTTTTTGTAATGAATTCACTGCTTTATTTTAGATTCTGATCACTATATATTGGCTGGGCCGAGCAGCCAATAGCAGCGCCACTTATAACGGGCCAACCCTGGACCTGCGCGAGTTTGACGGGCTGCTGTCACAGATGAGAAAGGTGATGAAACCAGAATCCCGTGCATTTCTGTTTCAAAACAGACTTTGTAAATGTTCATATGAATTTGAAATGGCGCGTACTGACATTAATGTTTTTGCTTGTGTTTCACAAAATCCAATGATGTGATTGATGCAGAACCACAAATCACGTAATCAAAGGTTGTATGATGGACAACAAGTCGGATCAAATAATAGGCTTGCATTAGTGGAGAGATCCAAGTTCCGCTCCAGAATAATGTAACTGGGGTTAACATAGGTGGACTATAGAGTACCTACCTTGCAACCACCCAGAGCACCCTAGCAACCATTCAATAATGGCCTTTTGCTTTTGTGCGCGCGACTAGCATAGTTTTCGAATTTTATCCAATCATTTTAAAATGCCTTGCTTTTTTCTTTACTCTTAGAGGTTATGTTTGAGGATTTTTTAATAAGGCCTCGAGACATGGATTCATCCCACTGCGTTTGGAGAGAAACTCTCCTCATCCGTCCATCATTCCTGAGGTCATTATTGGAAGAGCGTTTTATTCTCGCTCAGGATCACTGAAACCATCATATACTGAACTCTTCTGTAGGTCTCCAGGGAATAGAAATCTGATTTGATATGGACTCTGAAGTGAAGGTTGTTGTGGTGACCGGGTGTTTTCCTCTGTAATATACCGAACAGAGCATGATGTCACTGTGCTGCAATGTATTTTTCCATCATGTCCAGTGTCCTTAAAAGAAAAGTGTTTCCCCATCTGGTCAGTTGGTCACAATATGTTCCACATTTCCAGTAATGACCAGACGCAGCAAGGTTAATGAAAGAATGATTTTACTGTTATACAGCAACGTTTTTGGAAAAAATATCTTGCTCAAACTGTTTTTTGTTGTTTCTTTAAAGTGAGAATGCAGGCAAAAATGATTTCAAGAACACTCCCTATATCTAGCTGTTTACAATTGTGTTCTGTTGAACACAGAGAAAGATATTTGGAGGTATGCTCATAACCAGACAGTACATGGACAACATTGACTACCATAGTAGGAAGAAAAATTAACTACCCCAGAACTTTTTGTTGTCCTACATTTTTTTAAATATGTAGTTTTTGTGTTCAACAAAACACAAAATGTGTTAAGTATTAATGCTACTTTGGTAATCACCGGGGTCTTTTTGTTTACAAGCATTCTTCCAAATATCTTTTCTCATCAGAACAAATAAATTTACACAGATTTGAACGACTCAAAGGTGAGTCAATAAAGTAATACTTTTTTGGGGGGGCAAACTATCACTTTATTTAGAAAACTTTAATATTGTTTGTGTGTTTTTGTGCGTGTTTGTGTATGTCTGTTTGTGTGTTTGTTAGGAGGCAGAGGATCGGGACAGCCCAAAGCGCAGCATCAGAGACAGTGGTTACATTGACTGCTGGGAGTCTGAACGCAGTGACTCTCTCTCTCCTCCGAGACACGCGCGAGACGACTCATTCGACAGCCTGGACTCCATCGGGTCAAATTCACGCCAAACCCCCTCACCCGACGGCCTGCTCGCTCGTGGCTACAGCGATGGTGAGTCCACCAAAACAATATGATCTCATAGGGGGGAAATGACAAGTGCAAATGACAAAAAGGGAAAGTAGAACAAAAGAAATGTATTTATTTATTTATGAAATGCTATATAATTCAGTGATCCATCAGTAATCTTGATTTAGAAGATTTTAAATCGAAAATGAGATTAGAACACAGCACCAAAATTGTTCATTTTATGAGTCTGACTTGGTCTGACTTAATAACAGAAATAATAATATTGGAAGGCCACAGGAATTTCAGAACACAGATTTTTTTAAATCGCAATCTTCCAAACACTTTTATTGATGACAATACAGCTTTGGCTCTTACACACAAACACAAATACACACATATGCACAATTACACACATTTCTCCTTTAAATTAATGTTTAAATGTTTTATCCGGATGTGCAGTAACGCTTGTGAACACAGCAACTACCCTTTATCTTATTAAAAGACAAAACTGCAGGCAGGGCCAAATATAAAACCGTCCCTGAAACAGAAATCCACATAAAGCTTTTTAAACAGAAATAAAGCGATGGACTTGCTGTTTCCACCAAAGTTAGAGGGGATTGCCAGCTACTTAATACTAGAATGCAATGCTCAAGAATAGGACTTACATTTGCATTTACATTTACATTTAGGCATTTAGCAGACGCTTTTATCCAAAGCGACTTACAATAGTCGAGGAGACAATGAAGCGGTAAATAGCCGATACAACAATAGGTGAACAAGTGCTACAACAATGTTACCAAGTTACACAGAGAGAGAAGTTACAAAAGATAAAAATATTAAAGTTATTTATTTTATTTTTTTTACATTTTCAATTGATCGCAAACAAACTGACCAGGAAGAAGACCAAGGTGCCAAAACTAATTTACAGATAAATCTTAAAATGTAAAGTTTTATTTCTGCTGCATATGTGGTTACAAAATAACTAGAGGCAGAAAATATGGGAGGCGCTTGCCTGTTGCCATCAAAATTCTATGGTGTTGGGTGAACAATAGACACAAATGAGACAACAAGAGTACAAAGCTATAAAGTGTGATCCGATAAAAAATCTATGTTTTAATCTTCTAAGCATGTAACATATGTAATATGTAATACGAAACATTTGACTTTTATTTGCTGGCATCGGTGTCATCCATTGTCGACATCAAAATTCTCTCAAACTGCATTTTATTTTTTACAATATTTTATTTATTATAATATATTATATGTATGTTTCTGGTCATCAAGAACATTTATTTTTATATCTTCTTCTAGCTAAACTGACAAGGGAATGTTGTTTTGTGTACTCTTATTAATTAAATTATTATAATACACGTTTTGAAGTATATTAAACTGTTGTGAAAATGCACTGAAGAAGCAAAATTACAAATAAAATTACAATATTACATGCATATTAAAGTTTTCTTTCTGGATATGTTTGCTTTATAAATATTGATATGTGAAATGTGAAAAGAATAAGAATACTTATATGAGAAATAACATGTTTACAAGAACACATTGAGATGTAATTATCACCCAGTGTTATATAAAAGGCTTTTTTACAAGATGTACTTCAATGTTCTTGTATTGAGTACTGCATAAACTATGGCTGTTTTATTATTGTTTATACGCTTAAAGTCCAAGTAAATCTGTCGGACATACTCGCCTTACACTAATGTTTGCACAGTTGACTGGAACATGAGTGATTCATAGATCATTCATCATCTTGAAGCTCTAGCATTATAGAATGTAAAAAATGTATTTTTGTATATTACTACTGTGTACCTTTCATGGTACAGCTGTAATATATTTAACTGGGACAGAAGTGTTCTTAAGGGTACAAAAATGTATCTAAAAAAGTTGAAATTTAATGTGGTTGCATTCCCCTAAAGGTAAAAAAAGGAACCTTTAGTGAACCATCCCTGTTGTATGCCTTTATATTTGTCGGTGTGGGTTGTTGCTAAGACTGGAGGTGGTTGGTAATTTGCTTACTAATTCCCACCCAAAATTCTGCATTCATGTGCAATTTTTCTATACCATCTGACGTTTTAAACTGTAAGTATCTCAGTACCTCCACTTAAGTTCCGACAATTATGGCAGCTCAAGTTCTAACCCACAACAGCACAGTACGGTTACAACAGTAAAAGGTGTTGTGTGAGAATTGCTCTAGTGTAATGAATGACTGTCTCATTCCAGACCACGGCAGTGACTCTGAGTGTGACACCCTCCAGAGGAAGAATCCAGACGTGCGTAAGGACGACATGCTGGTGCGTCGAACCTCATGCAGCGAGCCGAGGACCGTCGTCCCTTTCAACCAGTACCTTCCTAACAGAAGTAACCAGACTTCATACCTGCCCACAGCAGCGGTACGACGCCCACGTGTCGACAGAGAGGAAAACCGAAAGAGCTGGAGTAATGCCACCTCACCTGTAGGAGGAGAGAGACCCTTTAGGTAAATTCTGTTATGATGGAAAGCAATTTCATTTATTTCTAATGCAGTAGACTACTGAGATACAATAAATATGATTTAGCTCTAAGATATCTTAGACAAGTCGTGCAGAATCTGTATTGGAGAATTTATCCATGTTGTGTTCACCTGAAGGATAATGAATGATGTAGTAATTTTGTCTGTTTTTCATAATTCTCTTGTTATGTAACATTTTCATTTCAACACTTATGTCCCTTTCCTGTCATTTTCCTCTAATCGTGTTTTGACACGATTTGTGCCTTTGACTCATTGACTCATTGTGTGATTTAGTATAGAGGATCTCCTTTGCTTAGATTTGTCTTCTGTAGCAGCTGGATGTGATGTTCGAGATATAGACCTTGACACATTAGATACTCAGTCTGAGTTCCAGCACTACAGTTTGTCCCTTCCAAAGGACGTCCCCCCTAAAGATCTGGATTCTAATAATCCACGACTTCCTGACCCCCAGATTAGATTCCACTCTCCTTCCAGTGACCCCCTCCATCCTTCTGTTCCATCCCAACAAGTAGAGCAGATGCACTCAGAGGAGGAAACAGAGAGAGATGGATGTGACACTGAAAACATCACAGATTTCCTTCTTGGCAATTTACAGATGTTGCAGAATCAGACTGCAGGAAAGAATGCCAGGTGCAGAAACACCAACACAACCCAATTTTCATACCCTTTGCAAAAAACTATTTCTTACATAGTATTGTTGTCGTTTCTAAATATGGGTGACCCTGACTAGTCGAACTTTCAATGCTTTGAGAGGAGCCTGATTCAAATCTTCACATTGGTGTTAGGAAACGTGGATCCTGCCCTTTTGGTTTAATGGGCGTAACAGATGGGCATGCAGGGCACACACTAATATAATTAATGTTTAGATTATATCATTTTACTTTAAATAAAATATACATACTTTTTACCATCAATATAAAACAACTTTTAATATAGACATTGAAACCTGATTAAAATTGTTATTATTTAAGAATAATATTAGATGGCATTTAGAGACTTTGCATGTGAACTCTTTATACGTTCCCCAGCGTAACACATTTGTTTTGCACCTCATGATTTGATTCTGTCTTATTCAAATTGATTTAAACAAATTCTTTTCTAATTTAATTCTGTAAATTAATGCACACCTACACAGTTTGAGTATTAGTCAACAATATGCAAGATTTAAATATTTTGAACATTTAACGTTAGTCTAAGTTGAAATATATTTATTTTATCACCCCACTGGCGGGTATTTTTGCTAGTTTAAAGCATTTGTGTTGTCTATTATTGATCTATTATAGTATGCATTTGTGGGGTATGTAATGGGTTGTTCTTGGAAAAAAAGTCTTTTTAGTCTCAGTCCACCCCTGAGAAGAACTATTACTTGGATAAACTTAAAATCAAAGTCACACGGGTCCTTAAAATTGACTCAATTAATTAACATTTCTTACAGATACTCATCACTAGCACACATCCCATAGGTCTTCTTAGGTCCCCATCCAATCATTGATTCCTGAATCCCGCAGTGCTTGTGTCTTAGGGGTCTGGTGTTGTGTTTGGATTCAGGACTGCAGATCAGATAAAACAGATCAGATCTTCTTTATGTTCTTTATGCCCTTATTAAAGGGTATATTCAGAGGCGGTATTCTGATCTGTAATGGCAAGACATATGTTTAACTTAAGCAGATGGAGCAGGATCTAGAGAAATTTGGCATCTGCTGTTTATCATGTTTCTGAGTGATGTAGGTCAAGTGAATGAGTTTCAGTGACACTTAAAGGATCATATAGCTCAGATTAACAAGGTTGGCTGAGATAGGGTTCTCTTTTACTGTGTTTGATGTATGTATAAAGTTATTTAGCAGATTGTCTTGCAAGCAGAGGTATGAGATTATGGGTTAAAATACAAACTAAGCTTGTGTCATGAAAAATGAAGTGAAAACAATTGGTTTTATCCGTGCATTGTGATATTTTTTTGCTGATTCTTGATCACCAGAATGTACGGAATGTTGACATTTCAGCACTGTTATACTGGAAACAATATACATTTTTACTGCAGCAGCATCATTTTACTCCGTACTGTAGGCTGTACATACACTGGGCAAACACTTTAAACCAAATAAAGTTCAACAAACAATATTTGCATGTCATCATCTTAGCATACACAGATGCAAAGACACAAGACGTAATACATTTCCCATGAAATCTCGCTTGATAAGTGCTTTTTCAGATTTTGGCTTCATCTCTTCAAGCCTTTACTCAATTTCTATTTCTGCATCCTCTTCTCCTGTCCTTTCATTGCTTACATTTTTCAAATCGCCATAAAATGTTTAGGTCGGGGTTAGGTTAAGATCTTAATGATTCCAAAGGTACAAAAAGTCAATTTTGTGCTTGTAAATATCACATACTAACTAAAACCATGAAGACAATGCTGAATAAACACATGTCAGCACGTAAATATGGTGAAATGTAACATCGATTTTTTTAGTTCTTCTTTGACTTGTTATATATTTATATATATATAAGAATATAGAATAATTTTCCTTTAATATAAACTTGAATGCTTGTAACTATAAAGTGTCTCTGATGTTGCATGTCAAATAAAAAGAACAGAATCCATCTCTGATTTGTCATGTAGACATGCCAAGTATTGGACCAGGACTTTATCCGCATAAACTGCAAGGTGCATCAATATTATTATCTGTAAATTAAATCTAACCTAGCACGCATTCCATAATGCCTGTAAATAGTATATGCATAGATTTTCACAGGGTCGAAAGCCTTTAAATGCTGTACTGTGTACTTACCCATTGTGTGTGTTTGTGAAAATAGCCTCTCACACAGCCACACAAGGAACAGCCGACCCACCCAGAGGAAGGCAGGGAATGTACAGGCTTCCTGTGTTAAGCCATGAACCGGCCTGAACTGAGTTCGCCTTGGCACTGTCAGAAATCATTTAACACACTGTGGCCCGCAGGGGGCTGCAAAATAAGAAACTTACATGAATATTTCTACCATTGCATTAACTGCTAGAAACTGTCATTTAAAGGTTAGCCATTGGGCAAGCATCATTAATACTATTGCTCAAAAATTCAACATAAGAATTTGATATCATCTGCTTATGGTACGGACATGAAGAACACCACAAAAGATGTTCAGTACTTTACTAAAGGATCAGACGCTGCTGAAAACATTGCCTTATTCTGAAGGAATGGCTGTATCCAGGGTCCAGAGTATTAGGAAGACTTTATGGTGGGTTCTTTTAAATGAGTCAAAACAAGACCAACATAGTTACCCACTAGTATCAGAAGGATTTCTTTTGGTCGTAAATACAGTAAGACAAAAGTGCTGTATATCTAGCTTACAAACACTTCCGTCCCATATACAGAATATATCAGAATAACAGCATAAGTAGACGCTTTTCATTTTAAAGAATATAACATCACTATATTTTACAAGCTAATTCAATGTTTAAAAGGCAAAAACTGAATTGACAAACTGAAATACTGATTCAAAAAAAATATTTCATTTGGCTCAGTAAATATCACAAAAATATTGTTTTTAATACTTTATAAAAAATATTTTTAAAATGTTAAACGATTTTTTTATCAAACGATTATATGAAAATAATTTATTAACATTTTTTATTAAAAATTAATTTCTCTAAAATTTACCAAGATGTTTTAAGTTAATGTAATGAAAAAATACCAATTGAGTTTGTGAGATTTATTGGTAAATTAAAGTAAAAAGAGACATTTGTTTTGGATGAAGGACACAATCAGATTTTATTTTGAGGAGATTCCTTTTGCGCTGTTGGTTTGAGATTCCTCCATGCTGGTTGGCATGAAATGGTGCCAGGGCTCTTTGGTATATTCCAGTGGGGATTTGTGACTGTGATGGATAAATGATCAGTTGATGGGAAGTAAGGAGCTCTTTATTTATAGTCCCTAAAAACGTTCGGCTGCTTTTCATTTTTGAAGAGGAAAGAAATACTTCATCTGACGTTTGGCTATTTGAATTGTGATTTAACAGATAAGGTAAACCAGAAGTCAATTACACATTTTACTTACTTATCTAAGCTATTAGAATGGAGAGGAAATTTACAGTACTGCTGGAATTTCAGCCCCAGCCTAGTACTCGCGCACACACACACACACACACACACACACACACACACACACACACACACACACACACACACACACACACACACACACACACACACTTTGTAGATAGAGATCTTCAAATCCAAAGTATTGGATATTTATGTGTGAGCTGGAACTGGGAAAGCATCCTTCAGTGGAAGACATATTTTTTGTTGTTGTTGAAGGATGCCAAGAAGTATGTTGAAAGTATGAAGGTGAAAGTAAGAATACACGACGTCATCCATTTTTAGCCTTAAGAAAAATTCAGTGTAATAACACCGACCTGAAACAAGCAAAGACATGTTCTGAAGATACTTGTACCTCTTCAGTTTTTCAAAACAGATTATTTTATGGGAAAGACATTTGAGATCAAGTTTCTATACACAGAGATTTATTAGTGGCACGTGTCTAAAGAAACTGTACCTTTACCTTTATCATGAAATGTTGTACGCTAAGAACTTATTGTGTAATTTATATGTACATTCAGCCAATAACTAAAAATTCGCTCATTATTTACTCAGCTTTGAGTTGTTTCAAGCCTGTTCACATTGTGATGAATACAGAGAAAGATATTTGGAAGAATGCTTTTAACCAAACAGTTTTCGGTCCCCATTGAATACCATATTTTTAACATCAAATGAGATAGTTAGATGAATGTAGGGATTTAGAAAGTTCTAGTTTTTTTTATTCTTGTCATTGATTGTTGCTTTTCCTACTATAGTACAATCAATGACAATTCGTCATCATATATTTATCTGTGTTTATAGAACTTTTTATATTTTTGGTGCACATTAAAAGTATCTTAAGTGTCCAGCATTATGTGTTAAACATTACAACCCTCCGTCCTCATGAATCATTGTGTTTGTGTTGTTCTGTTTTGTCTTGCCTGATGTAGATTGAGCCGCACATCTAGTGTGTTTGATGACACTGAGTAAGTCTTCTTAATGCACGCTGCCGGATGCATTTACACGCTCACAGTGCTTAAGGTCTGCATGCGCTAGCTGTGTATTCAGCTTTTTCTGGTACAATATGGAGAAACGTTGGCCGGTTCAGTGGGTTGCTAAGACACCGTAACCTTCACAATCTACATTTGTAAGGTTGCACATCAAATCTCTGTATGGTATGTTACATGAATATTAAGTAGCACAACAGTGTTCATTTTTGGGAAGGGTCATTGGCTCATATTTGATATACAATGTATAGTTTTACACTTAGGTATTGAGAATAGACTGAAATTAGGAATATCAATTTAAGGAAATAGGAAGTAAAACATTGCATCAACGTCAAGAATGACGATATTATTTTATCATCACCTCTAACAAAACGATACGTTAGGCCTTTATGTTGATAAAAAACTTTTTATATGCAGCGAACAACTTAACACGGCTGCCTATCTCGTTTTTGGATTCTTCTGTCCTCTTTCTTTGGATGCATGGGTTACTTGTTGCACTGCTCACCATTTAATTTGACTCATAAGCATTGCTTGTTGACATGTTGCTTATAACGTCCCCCGCATTTCCAGAATGGCTAACAATCAAATTGGATTTAATGATCAATCTTGAGCGGAAAGTAACTTCAATGTTTGCTGTCTGACAGGAGTGTAAGTATGATTGACATGAGGAGTGAAGAAGATTTGTTGCCACCCCATAGTCAAGTTCGACACGAGCTAATGCACAACCAGTACAACAAGTTGAAAGAGGATGAAGACCATTGGCAGGATGTAGGCACTTTGCACCACCTCTCATTATGATAGATGTTCCGCTGCAGATAAGTTTGGCTGTAATGCTGTGTTCTGTAATTTTAGGATCTGGCCCGTTGGAAGAGCCGCAGGAGGAGCGTGTCTCAAGACCTGATAAAGAAAGAGGAGGAGAGGAAGATGATGGAGAACTTGATGAGTGTAGACAAATGCTCACAGAGAAGGAAAAGTATCAAGACGTACAGAGAGATCGTGGAAGAGAAGTATGAATATATCCAGCCACTTTAATACAGATTTGTATTTGTAGTGAAAAGCACTGGCGCCTAGAAACTTTGTCCTTGGCCCTTCTAAGTCCACTCAAATCCTGTTTTGTATTGTGTACTATTATAGTGTATGGCATTATTTTCCTCCAATGCCGGTTTTCGCATGCTTCGAAGTTCTAATCAAAGACACTTATGCAGAAGTTTTTGTCTATAAGAACTTTCAAAGTCAAGTCTGTCACATTTCATTTCCCGTTATCTGTTAGGGAGCGGCGTGAACAGGACCTGCACGAAGCATACCGGAATGCCCGCACACCTGAAGAGGCATCTGCTGTGTTACAGCGATACGCCCAGCGCTTCACCATTAGCGAAGCCATTCTGGAACGCCTCAAGCTCCCCAAACTGCTGGAGAGGAGCGTATCAGCCGACCCCACCCGCCCCTCGGATACATCCTCCACCCTGCTGCAGTACTTGCGACAACAGTCTCTACCTGCTCCCAAATTCACATCCAAAGTTGAGGCACGGGTGGGAGATGGTCCAAAGCAATACAGGGCAAGCAGAAATGGCAGTGCCGGGACAGAGAAGGTACGGGTGTTTTTTTTTTTTTATTTGATCACTGATTCATCTATTTTAGCGAATATAGAAATTTATAAATGTAAATGAAATGTTGGACATGTCGCAGATGTTACTATAACAGTGACCGAATCCCGGTTTGAAAAGGATTTTGCAGTATGAAGTACATCCCCGCAAATTCGAGGATCACTCTCGTGAACTATTATACACACATTGTTCCAAATCTGTATACATTTCTTTGTTTGGTTAAAGATAAGGACCAAACTGTTCTTGAAAATAATGGTAAGGGGAAAAAAACGTTAGTAGAAATTTCCCCTAGACTTTTTGCTGTCATACATTCTTCAAATGATCTCATCTGTGTTCAGCAGAACAAACAAGTAATTATTCTTAATGTGGTCGTCAAGAACTGCAGGGTCCAAGAACAAACAAAGAAATACAGATATCTACAAACACAAACGTTACGAATTAAAGATGACACACTTTCTATTTTTGGCTGAACTAACCCTTAAAGTCAATAAAAAAGATTTGAATCATTTTTGCATAAAGATTATTTTAAAACGGAGTGATTTGAACTTTGCTTGGTCAATTTAAGGCCTATACTTCTACTTTGCAAACACTTTTCTTGTATATTACATTTTTTTATATATTTTAATTTGAATAGATACAAACAAGATGTACATTGATACTAGCACTACATTAAAGAAGTGTTGAGCCCTATATTTTAACTTTTATCCCATAGTATCCAAACTGAATAGCAATAACCTTTATCCGATAGTTTTATGATGTCTGTTTATGCATTATAGGGTTGTTCAGACATCATCAGTAACAGTAGAAGTGTCCCTCTGGTGGCTGGAATGAGTCGTGTGTGTGAGTGGAGATGTGTTGAATGGGCTGTAGTGTTCTGTGGTGTTCATGAATAGACTTCCTCTGTGTGAAGAACTTCTTACCGAGACAGAAAAACCCCACATATACACCATGACTCTCTTGCTCTTGTTTCGTGTCTAATCACATTAATGTTATTCCTTGACATTCATGACTGTATTTTCTTTCAGGTGGATAAGGTGGTGTCCATTAATGGAGAGAGAGGTGAAAATGCTCACGTCATTGATGAGGAGGATAGAGGAGGGCCAGTGAGAAACAGAGAGGACGATTCCCTGCAGTTCTTCCCATCTCCATCCCAGCACACAGAGCCTGGACAGACTGATCCGTCAGGAGTTTCTTCCTCAAACAATCATCAGACAGAGACACAGGTGAACTGAACCAGACATTTCCTTTACAGAAACATGCACACATAGCTGGGTTTTAGACAACGTTGTGACAACTTTCGCCACCCAACACAGAAGACATCAAGTCTTTGCTCGCATTGTTACACAGTGGATTAAAGCTTTTTATTGTTGTGTGAATATTTTTCAAAAGTCAAAAAAGGGCAAAGATACCTGATCAAGATAATCAAGGTAAACGCAGTTTTTCTTCGGTCTCAGGAACTGTTCTGTTTTAGCAGATTGACGGAGATATCGTCCCGCTCGCAGAGGAAATCTCTTTATCCCCGGAAGTGTCTGGACCAAAAACAGACGAGAACGTAACGGGTAAGTCAGCCTCGAATTAGAAAATTAATCTTTCCTTCATGATAAAACACACAAACCGCTGTTCGTGTTTCTGCTTAAATGATTAAATAAATCAAAATGGATCATATTAAACTTGCCAACAATTTTATTTTATTTATCTTTTTTTTTACACTTCCTTCATTTTCAATGCTGCTTATTCAAAAGAGCATGCATAAATGCTTATTTGAAAAGGATTTTGTGTGCGTTATGAATATAATGTTTTGTTTAATACCTCTGTGTAGATAAAGGAAAGGCCATTGAGGAGCAGTCGTTCATGAGCCCAGATAAACCAGAGGTAAACCTGAACAGAATTAACACCGATTCTTCTGCTAAACATCTTTGTTCAAATGTGAACTGGGTAAAAATATAATATGTAAAATAAAAGGAAATAAGTTGGATGCTTTTTGTTTGGATATGACCTTGACCAAAGACCTTTTCTGTGTCCTATATTTAAATGGTAAAAGGCAGATATTTCTAAATGTTTCTTGAGAATTCCATTTAAGGGACTTTCTTAGCTATAGCTGCCATGAACATTGTGTTCCTCTTTATTCATTTTAATGGCAATGGTGCATCTTGTTAATACATGTTATCTTTGGCTTGCCGGTTTTGCTTGTAGGTAAAAAAGTCAGCAATGGAGTCCCCACAGAAATCCACAAATGAGTCAGAATCATCCATCCATGAATTAAACAAACCTGTTGAAGTCCCAACAGGTAAATATCAAACAAAAGAAGTCTGTCAGTATTAAGTAACTCGCTAAATATTAAACAGAAGCGAAACTCTTCATTATTTCCAGGATTAATGTTTATCCTTGGTCTGCTCAACTAATGGAAATATGACATAATCAGTAAATATACACAGCTGTATAATTGTGCTCATTTCTGTGTGTTTCGACAGTGTGTTTGGGTACTAAATACATTGGTTGATCAGACATTGTAAAAATGATAAGTTAACATGTTCTTTAATTATTCGTTTTGATTTGAACTAAAAACACAACTCCCATAATTATTTGTTATTTACATGATAATATTTAGTTTTCGTGTTCGTTCGTGAAGCTGCTTCACAGAAAGCTATTTAACATTTCCAAACTTCAATGTAAAATCTGTAAATCCACAAAAATGTGCGCAATTATAATATCAAGATGAAAAATCGACAATTATGATTGTTGTAATCATGCAGCACTAATTTGTCCCACATGAAAAAATTTGTAAGCTATTTAAAGGATTTTTGATTAAATTCCTTGTTATAGTCTCTTCTCTTCGTTTTTTACAGAATTTTCTGCGGAAGCTGTTGAGAATGTAAGTAACGTCAGATCTATTCATCCAGTACTCCTCTTTCGCATTTAGTTTTAGTTTTTTATTATTTGGTGTTAATATGAACTCAAGTATGGACTAAATGTAACTATACACGTGTAGAATTGTGCATGTTGCTTTCATAAGTAATACTCTTCGAAAACTGATTTTAAGAAAATATTTCTGGGATAATTCGTTAAATTCAAATAAAAGATAAAGGCCAAACCGTCTTCAATATGACGGCTTACATACGACTTGCAGAATATTCTACACCAGATGAGATGGCAGTAGTCACATCTTCTTCATGTCTTATAAACCTTTATTGGTGATTTTGGCTTCCTCGCGTGTTGCATGTCTGTCGTTGTGGCCGGTGGGGTCAGGTGCCTTCCGCTGTTTTGAACCTGATGAAACATGCTGAACACATTTCTTGGAGCCCCGAGGAAGAACGCCAACGTCAGGAGAGGTGGCAGAGAGAACAGGAACGCATGCTTCAGGTACAAAAATGGCTGAGACGTGGACCAACATCATCAACTCAAAACAAGCATGCGCAGACGCCATAAACCAGCCTAACAAGATCTCCATCACTTGTGGGATTCATGCTTGTGTGTTATGTTGCTTTCTTTAAATTGAAGAACACAGTGGATGCTTTTTACAGCTCGCGCCATCACCTTTAACAGCGGCACAGCAAGAATCACGAATCAGTCACACTGTTTTATCTCAGGAAGATTTTTATAATTTTGCAACTAAAATGTGCAGGAAATATCTTACTTACTTGCTTTGGACAAGAAGACTCTTGATTCTTCACTCTGCCTGTCTGTGGGAGGCATTGTTCTCATCTTTAAGAAGAATGCCTTTAACTGCAATGTGATTTAGAGGCAAACTCATACATTAATAAGATATTCACTCCATTTTTACTTTAAAACCTCATGCTGATGATGCTTGTTGGTTGTGGATTTGCCGTAGGATTTCACCTTCAGAATGTCATTGTGCTTTTGGTCATGGCTACATCACTGATCACTTCTACTCCCGTCTCACCCTCGCTCGCTCACTTTCTACCTGCGAACTAAAATATCGAGTTACAATTTCCTGGTCTTCCTGTTGGTTGTCATTGTGTTCAGAATAGTACTATGACAAAAACATGCATCTGGGGTCAGCATAGTACTTGCATGCAATGCAAAAAGTAGACCACAAATGCATGAAGGAGGGGAGACTCAAACATTTTTGTGCTTTACATTCCTCATGTGCGAAATGCATATAGTGATCAGTTTGGTAGACCATTAAGAAAAACTGTTTATGTCGGCCATTCGGTCACAGTCTGGAGCCTTGAATGAAAGGAGTTTCACTGAACGATTGATATGCATGTGTGTGATAACAGGAGAAATATCGACGTGAACAAGAGAAGCTGAAGCAGGAATGGGAGCAGGCACAGAAGGAGGTGGAGGAGGAAGAGAGGCGGTACCATGAGGAGGTGGAGTTATCTTAGTAACATTAGTAAACATGGAGGAATTTTGTTACAATTTTCATTTTTCTGAAATGGTCATGTATTGAACATGGGGTTCAGTCGTGGGCTGACGGTTTAGAGACTTGGAATCGTAAGCAGAAGCTGGAGGGTTCAAATCTCAGTGTCAGAATCAAATTTTAAATAAAGAGGCTTTAAATAAAAGCGTCTGCAAATTGAATAAATGTAGATGTGCCAAGAGTGCATTCCTTCTTTTACAGTATTACGTTGCATCAGACATTACTACATTATTTTCAGTTCGTAAGTCATTCAAATTAAATCCAGCAATATCAAACATGTTTGTGGATGTCCCCGACTGTGTATTGTGGTTATATAAGATAAAAATATAGAATAAATGGTTGAAAAGTACATTTTGTGTGTGTGCCATTGAAGGACATTTTCTGTTAGTACAGGAGCAGAAAATCCTGGAAGAGACTGTGACCCAGCTGACCCCTTACACACCGTTAACACCTTCAGGCCTTCCCATCGGTCACAGAATCCCACATTCCCATCCTGAGCAAGAGCTCCAGCAGAGGGCAGAAGACACAAAGGTATGAGTTACAGGGTTTACAGGACCTGTGCTTTTGCTATTTACACATACTGATAGTATTTCTCATGTCAGAGCTCTGAGATCTGCACGGAAACAGAAAACATCATCGGTGATGAAGCCCAAAGAAGGACGCTTTTACAGATGACAGTAAGGTCTGGAATCAATCTTTAAGAGATTCATTCAAAATTGTTAAAGATGTTTACAGGTGAAGTAACACACTTGCATTGTCCGAGGTCTCGCTGGCACTGTGAATAGGGCTTTAAACTATTAACTTCATAATAACAACATAAGTTTAACTTAAGAATATTATATGTCATATACACTTAATAATATATAATATATGCCTCCTTGGAACATTCATTGTTTTTGTAAAAAAAAAATTGTATTCCTTTTATACCCATGATTATTTTACATTTTTCAAAAGCCTTTTGTTTTTGATGCCTCGAGATTTTGATTATTTTTCATGTATCAGTTCTCCAACCCAAGGCTCTATGGGTCAGTCCTATAGCCAGAGAGGAGCACAAGATCAGAGCCCAGAGGAACAGATGACACTACAGTCTGCTCAGGGTGAGTCCGGTCTCACATATTTGTTCAACTTGAAGATCTAAATTTTGTAGAAATCGTGCAACTTAAGCTCTCCAATGTTCTTGATGTTTCAACCTATGTTAACATGTCAATTGCATATCAGTAAAGCACGGCTTCTATTTTATTTTTATTTTCTACAGTGTTATTTTAACATAAATTGTCGTTTTTTTGTACTTGTTTTTTTCGTGTCGGAATTCGGTTATTTACAAGCAGAAGGGTTTATAAAATAGATAACAACATTTTTATGAATCAAAAGTGTAGTAAGATATTTTTGAACCTGTTTCTACGTTGTGTTTTTAATTAAAGTGTCCTGAATCCAATTTAGAAACAGTTTGACACACAGGAAGTAACCTTAAAACTGTACAAGGTATGAGTGGTGTGGGGATTTTTCTTTGTTACAGATGTGCAACCGAGCAACACACAACCACCACAGCAGGCTGACATCTGCAAGAAGAATACATCACCGACAAAACCTGGGGGACGCAAGAGGTACAGTATGTGTGTGCAGTCTGGCAACATTCATTCACTGTTTTATTCAGTTACTCTACACGCTGGTTGAACAAATGTGCAGCATGTTGTCCAAAGGATTGTATTTGTGTCTGTGATGATTTTGGAGAATGTATCCTTAAAGCTAGTGAGCATGCGTGTGTGCATGAGGGCTGAACCCTGCATGTGGCTTCCCATCTTCAGGTCTGGCTCTATAGAGAAAAGTGTGGCAAATTCAACTACATCATCATCATTCACAGACACACATCCACCTTCATCACCAAACAGGTACAACACAGTAACTCTCTGTCAAATTCACACTTTTCTCTGTTTCTACCTACAAATCCACTACTGTCACTGAATTTTTCCTTATGATCTTTTTATCTAAGGTTTATGCTTTGAAGAGATTTACAGACAATCAGACATGTGTGCCATCATCTTTTTTTCAGAACACATAATAAAATCAGCCTATCAAACACTGATCTGGCAAATCCAGAAAATACTAAAGTTCCGACCTAAGGTTTTCTTCATAGTCATAGACAAATTTGGGGGTTTAATTATCTATGTGAGGTCTTCCAGTTTTATAAGCATGTATTTTATTTCAAGCATAAATTTCATTGCTTCTCCGTGTGTTGGTTGATTTGGTTCGGATGTGTATGTTTTAATTTACAGAAATCCCACAGTGAATGTCGTGTTTTAAAAACTCTGTCCTTCCCAAATGCATGGTTATTATTATAAAATAGAAAAGTCTTGCAAAGATGGAATTTTTGTGATGTTTAGGCTCAAAGGTTTACAAAAATAGAATTCAAAACATCCAGTTTATTGGTAACAAATACATTTTCAGTACATTAACAGTATATATATATATCATATCCACAACACTGGGATGACGCAGTGAAATGAGGTCAGCGTTCAGTACTGTTTAAAGCATTTAAAAGTTAGACCGCATGAAGCTATCTAAAAATGAGTTTTTGGTGTATATTTTGTATTTGTTTTGAAGGTCTGTCAGTGGGAGAAAGCTGTGTTCAAGCTGTGGGCATCCACTTGGGAAAGGTGCAGCTATGATTATTGAGACCCTTAGCCTTTACTTTCACATCCAGTGCTTTAAGGTATGTCCGTGTGTGTGTGTGTGTGTGTGTGTGTGTGTGTGTGTGCGTGTGCGTGTGCGTGTGTGTGTGTGTGTGTGTGTGTGTGTGTGTGTGTGTGTGTGTGCGTGTGCATGAATATTACAATTGCAAAATTACTAGTGAGAGTATTACATTACCCTTTGGGGGTATTAAAATGCAGAAAGGTAGCAACATCTACATTCCCATGCCTGCCCACTTTCAGTGTGCTTTTAAGTTGTACAAAGTTTCGAGGGTTTATAGAAGAATAATGCAGCTTTGATTGTTTTTTAATACTCTGCAAATAAACAGATAAAACAGCAGCATTTGGTAGATTTGAGGCAGAAACGGTGAGCCATTGTTTATGGTTTATGTGATGTTTTGTTCTATCTCTCAGTGTGGAATCTGTAAGGGCCAGCTGGGTGACACCAGCACAGGAACAGACGTGAGGATCAGAAATGGACTCCTCAACTGCCATCAGTGCTACATTCGCTCCCGCTGTAAGTCCCACAACATTGCACTTTTAATGCACAGCTATCTAACACTGTACCACTTATATTGTATTGTAGTAATGTGCCAGGTGTAGTTTACAGACGGTTCAAAATTTAACAGTCAGATCTAGTGTCAATTTTAATTCTAGATAAAAAAGGGCGATAGGATTGCATTTATTTGATTTAATTATTTGATATAATTATTGAAAATAGTGGTTGGTAAAGGGGGGAGAGAGAGATGGGTAAAAAACCTGTCGACATAAGGCCCTTGTAAGGGAATCTTAAAAGAAGAGTGATCAGATTGACCGGACCTTTGCGATTAATGGTTTTAATGCACATCTTCCAGCTAATCAGTATACATTTTTCAGACCCAGTACATTTAATTAATTTGGAAGATAATTTTAATAACTCAAAATGAGTTCATTCCAATCAGTATTTGAATTGAGTTGAAGTTATTGTTCCCTTAACCAACCATCTACACCATGTCAACTATGACAAACATTTTATTGTCTTTAGCTTCCAGTAAAAGATTCAACAAACTTATAGCAATACTGAATAAGAAAAATATGTTTTTTAGCACTATGCAAATGATTTTGCAGAGAAATGCAATCTTTCTCAATGAACTGAAAAGCTTTAAAATATCCGTCTTTATATATTTTCCACGACCATTTCACTTTAGGCAATGTTCATCAGGAATTCTTATAGTACTGAGTGGGAGAGAGACATAGTGAGAAAAATACAATGACTTTAGTTGATTTCAGTGTTCAATGCTCTTTATTCGTCTTGTATTTCAGCTGCTGGACAGCCCACCACCCTGTGAACTATGTGACATTAAGAACTCTGCCAATGACATGTCTTCACAGCATCTTCATTCCCAATGCAAGCAGATTAAAACAGGAAGCCACTGCAAATCGGTTGTTCCAGGATGTTTGTTGTCCACTAGTAGCATAGTGAAGCCCAACATTGCAACAAACAAAAAAGCCAATGTTTATTATCTGAAAAACTATTTTAAAGAACATGTGACAAGACATGGAGAAACAGACGAGCTGAGATTCAGATGAAACATTATCCTGTTCCTGCAAATGTATTTTATTTGAGACATTAAGATAAGCAGAGTATTTTCTCCAGTTTTTATTTGTTTGCCAACAACATAGCAGTCCTGCCATTCAGAGGATTAAAATGGTTTGATTTTGTATAAAAAAAATATTTTACAGTATTCCTAGAAAAGATGAGAAATGTGTAAATGAGAACATCACATTTGCTAGTAATATTGTGAGATTAATATTGTGATTTTCATTTTTAAATTAGTAGTGCCTCTGTGACCCCTGATCAATGTATTTCTTACCCACAATGTATTTTTAAATGTAAAGAAAATTTGGAATGCATGAAAACATAAGTGGTGATACTGCTGCTTCTTTGACGCAAATCATTAGATATTCAGTTGAGTAGATGGTTTTGGAAGATGTTGCTCTGAAATAAGGTGCCTTAAGAGATGCTGTGTCAGTATAAGAGACATTGCCATAAGAGTGAAAAATGTGATGGATCCATAGACGATCTACAAATAATATCTAATCTACTTTCATGGATTCATACTGAACATGACAAAGCAATAGAAAATGTATGAGCTGTCAATCACATTCACTGGATTAATTTAACACAGTCAAAAGACCTGCAACTGTTTGCTCATCCATTATAAATACTTGACCAAAATTTGGGATCTGAAAGTTAATCATTCTGTTGTTGGCTGTTCTTCTGTAGTCAGTTTATTTAGCCAGTATGTCTATGCTTCCAGAAGGTCATGTACTTAATGTTTAATTTTCTATAACTTAAGGTTGATTATTTAGAAAACAAAGTTATAACTCTGGAGAACATATATATATATAAAAGTAAATAATAATGTTACAATGCAACAGCTGTATGTTTATTAATAAAATGTAAAAACATACGTACAAATTTGTTTCGTTGGTGAACATGGTAATGCAGGGGACAGAAACAGGAGTGGGACCGGCAAAGGACAAAATAGACCAACCGGGGTTGCGAGGACACTGGCAATAAATGTTGTAGTACTAACCACATAGCTGTTGGGCCTGACATAATAAACTGTGATTATTTAATGTGATAGAGCATTGGAGAACCCACTGAAAAAAAGTAAATGATTTAAAAGCTGTCATTCATGATTTTATACACATGCTTGCTGCTTACTTTACAGCTGCTTGGAAGTATTTCTCTTGCAATGAGTTTGATATTTTAATAGAAAATGTAATAACTATATATTATTATTATTCTATAATATATTGACTATTAAATAAGGACATATTTTAAATATTTTTTGTTATGTGAACTAATTACAAAATGCTTAGGGAGATGCAGTGTGTCTGTGCCAATGACAGAAATGATATCTCTTGTGTTAAAAAAGTGATTTCATTTTAATTAAGTAAAGTAAATTCAAATGAATTAAAATTCTTGTGAAGTAGTATTAAGTAATTACTAAATCTACAGTAAGTTATTGGCACTATAGCAAAGTTTTGCAGTGCATTTTTATCTCATAGTGTAAAGACAGACTGATGTTATTGAAGAATAAACCCCATGGTATGGCACAAAGAAACAGTGGGGAAGGTCATGGCACACACTGTAGTGAAGTGAAGTGAAGTGACGTGTTGCCAAGTATGGTGTTCCATACTTAGAATTTGTGCTCTGCATTTAACCCATCCCAGTGCACACACGCAGTAAGTGAACACACACACAGTAAGTGAACACACACACTGTGAACACACACACAGTAAGTGAACACACACACTGTGAACACACACACAGTAAGTGAACACACACACACACTGAGTCTGAATCTTGAACCAGCAACCTTCGGATCACGAGTCCAATACTCGAACCCAAAAGTGGGGCACAACACAAAACATGGGGATGACATGATCCTGTCCTTCTAACAAGGCAAATAACCACAAGAAGGACTGGACCATTACATCTGTGTTACATCTTGAAGTTGGCCTCATCTGATTTTTCAGTGGGCTCATGTAAGTTAATTGGGTTTAACTCTCAGGATTAACTGCAGGACTTTTAACTGGCATAGACAGCAACACAGAGTATGGCGATCAGGTGGATGGGATGCTGCTGCTGCTTCATCGACAATTGGTTGATTGAAGCCTACAACCTCTCCAGAAGGCTCAACGGTGTACCCAGCATCCCAGGTACACCCCTCTCCATACCATACCCTCCAAATCCCTGATGGGCACTGCAGGGGTGTCCTTGTCACTGAGTCAGGCCTAGGGCTTACTGCATACCATCTATCTTTACTTCTTGTTCCAGAGCCAGTAACTGCTCTTTCATTAACACTTGATCCGGATTTTATACCCTTGTTGATTTTATAGCCTGAGTGGCCCTTCACCCCAATTTTTCTCAGCATACTTGAGGTAGACATTGAAACAAATCCCCTGCGTCCTAACTAAACTGTAAAGTTAATGGTCATACAGCCATTCTGGAATAGAACAGCTTCCAGGTCAGAATATTTGTTCTTTGTCTTTTTTTAATCCAATTCAATCCTATCTTTCCATGGTACTGTTAATTCCACAACGTATGTCAGTTTGGTTGTATTAGACCACTGGAGAATGTCTGAGCCTTGTAGACCCTTTTTCTGAGGGAAACAAGCTTCTCTTTAAGATTGACCTCCAATTCCCATTACTGACTGCAGGATGATAGATAACAACCTTGATATTGTACGATAATCCTGGTGTTGGCTAGCTGGTGCGAAATTTGTGAAGTTGACCTGTTCTGCCATTGTTTGTGGTGGTTCGCCTTCGGTAAAGTATTGATACCAGTTGTAGATATTACTTTCACCCCTGAAGTAATGCCAGTTTGACCGGTTATCTTATAAATTGTAAATTATAATATATGGTATGGTATGGTAGTGGTATGGTATGGTATGGTATGGTATGGTAGTGGTATGGTATGGTATGGTAGTGGTATGGTATAGAATGGTATGGTATGGTATGGTATGGTATAGAATGGTATGGTAGTGGTATGGTATGGTATGGTATAGAATGGTATGGTATGGTATGGTATGGTATAGAATGGTATGGTAGTGGTATGGTATGGTATAGAATGGTATGGTAGTGGTATGGTATGGTATGGTATGGTATAGAATGGTATGGTAGTGGTATGGTATGGTATGGTATGGTATAGAATGGTATGGTAGTGGTATGGTATGGTATAGAATGTTATGGTAGTGGTATGGTATGGTATGGTATGGTATGGTATGGTATGGTATGGTATGGTATGGTATGGTATGGTATGGTATAGAATGGTATGGTATGATATGGTATGGTATTGTATGGTATAGAATGTTATGGTAGTGGTATGGTATGGTATTGTATGGTATAGAATGGTATGGTATGGTATGGTATGGTATGGTATGGTATGGTATGGTATGGTATGGTATGGTATGGTATAGAATGGTATGGTAGTGGTATGGTATGGTATAGAATGGTATGGTATGGTATGGTATGGTATGGTATGGTATGGTATAGAATGGTATGGTATGGTATGGTATGGTATGGTATGGTATGGTATGGTATGGTATGGTATGGTATGGTATGGTATTGTATAGAATGGTATGGTAGTGGTATGGTATGGTATGGTATAGAATGGTATGGTATGGTATGGTATGGTATGGTATAGAATGGTATGGTAGTGGTATGGTATGGTATAGAATGGTATGGTATGGTATGGTATGGTATGGTATGGTATAGAATGGTATGGTATGGTATGGTATAGAATGGTATGGTAGTGGTATGGTATGGTATGGTATGGTATAGTATGGTATAGAATGGTATGGTATGGTATGGTATAGAATGGTATGGTAGTGGTATGGTATGGTATAGTATGGTATAGAATGGTATGGTATGGTATGGTATGGTATGGTATGGTATGGTATGGTATGGTATAGTATGGTATAGAATGGTATGGTATGGTATGGTATGGTATGGTATAGAATGGTATTAGAGTGGTATGGTATGGTATAGAATGGTATGGTATGGTATGGTATGGTATAGAATGGTATGGTATGGTATAGAATGGTATGGTATGGTATGGTATGGTATAGAATGGTATGGTAGTGGTATGGTATGGTATGGTATAGAATGGTATGGTAGTGGTAGTGGTATGGTATAGTATAGAATGGTATGGTATGGTATGGTATAGTATGGTAGTGGTATGGTATAGTATGGTATAGAATGGTATGGTATGGTATGGTATAGAATGGTATGGTAGTGGTAGTGGTATGGTATGGTATAGAATGGTATGGTAGTGGTATGGTATGGTATGGTATGGTATAGAATGGTATGGTAGTGGTAGTGGTATGGTATGGTATAGAATGGTATGGTAGTGGTAGTGGTATGGTATGGTATAGAATGGTATGGTAGTGGTAGTGGTATGGTATGGTATAGAATGGTATGGTAGTGGTAGTGGTATGGTATGGTATAGAATGGTATGGTAGTGGTAGTGGTATGGTATGGTATGGTATGGTATGGTATGGTATGGTATAGAATGGAATGGTATGGTATGGTATGGTATGGTATGGTATGGTATGGTATGGAATGGTATGGTATGGTATGGAATGGTATGGTATGGTATGGTATGGTATGGAATGGTATGGTATGGTATGGTATGGTATGGTATGGAATGGTATGGTATGGTATGGTATGGTATGGTATAGAATGGTATGGTAGTGGTATGGTATGGTATAGAATGGTATGGTAGTGGTATGGTATGGGTGTGTGTTGATATGGGTTTGACCATTGATTTTGACCAAACATTTCATCTACATTAATCTATCCACTGATATAAGTCTCAGTCTTATGTTATTTAATATATATTTGATCAATATTTATTTAATTCATCCTCATTAAGAGAAGATAATTTATCCGTTCTGTACAGACCCGCAGTTTGTGGTGCACAAAAGGTTTTTACGTCGCAAATACGATTGGTTCCACGTTTCTTAAGCCCCGCCCCTCTAACCCAAGACTCGCGTTGATTGGCTATGATAAGGCCTCTATAAGCTCTATATGAGCAAGAGTTTTATTAATAAAATATCTCACAAGTTCACATCTTGATATCATTTAATAAGCATGTTTCCTTTATTTTCCATTTCTATGTATTTTAAAATGCATTAAACAAAATTGCATTTAACATAATAAAAAGACATACAATAATAATAAACGTTGAACATTTAATTGAAACGATATTTTGTTTAAATTAAATTAAATTAAATTTAGAAGGGCCAAAGATAAAATATACGGTGATAAAAGTGAAAAATTGTATTATATGGAATTGACTGAAATATAATAAAAATAAATGTACATATGAAATGTTTATTTTAAGCCGTGTGTGTGTGTGTGTGTGTGTGTGTGTGTGTGTGTGTGTGTGTGTGTGTGCGTGCGTGCGTGCGTGCGTGCGTGCGTGTGTGTGTGTGTGTGTGTGTGATAACACATTAAAGGTGGTTTGGTTTTGATTGTTTCATATAACTTTAAAAGGTTAAAACGGAATATAAATCGATATGCAAATAGAAAATTCAGTGTTTTCTCTAATGACTATAAATTAATATCATGTGTTAAATGTATTTTTCTGAAGAACTGTAATAAATATTGTTTAGGTTTTAATTTCTCTGTCGTCACAGAAACGAATAAACGGTGTGTGAACGGAAACAGTTCAAATGAAATATAGGTCAAGAGTGAGTAAATAATAACTTAATTTTATTTTATAAATGTGTGTAGATGAGTGTGAGGTTTTGTGTTGGTCTGGAGTGATGACAATGACATGAGATATTTTATCACATTTACTCCAACATTCTCATTGTGAGCAGAGATGTGTTCCCGACAAACCTTCATGTTCACATTGTTTCCACCAGATCTGTTCCTGCTGAAGATAATCACAATAATCTAACTACAAGTATTTTAAACATTGTTTATTATTAACATTCTCCTTGTGATATATTTATATAAAACATGTTCTGTTGTGAATGTGATGCAGATACCCAGGGTTCATTTATAGTAAATCGGCCTACGGTTATACATGTTATATTATTATTATTATTACTATTATTATTATTAAACATTATTAAATATCATTACTATTATTATTACTATTACTATTACTATTATTACTATTACTATTATTACTATTACTATTATTATTAAACATTATTAAATATAATTACTATTATTATTACTATTACTATTACTATTATTACTATTATTACTATACTATTACTATTATTACTATTATTACTATTATTACTATTATTATTATTACTATTATTACTATTATTATTATTAAACATTATTAAATATCATTACTATTATTAGTACTATTATTATTACTATTATTACTATTACTATTACTATTACTATTATTATTTTTGTTATTACTATTATTATTAAATATTATTAAATATCATTACTATTATTATAACTATTACTATTATTACTATTACTATTATTATTATTATTGTTTGTACTATTATTATTATTATTATTGTTTGTACTATTATTATTATTAAATATTATTAAATATCATTACTATTATTATTACTATTACTATTACTATTATTATAATGATTATTTTATGCATTTGATTCTGAGTATAATTTATTCCTGAAATCAAACGCTTGACTTTAGTGTTTGTGGTGCCCTACAGGAAGACTTAACTTGATTCAGTCTTTACATTACTGACGTTTGAAAAGAACGCTCACAGTTCATCTATAGATCATGTTTCGTGGATTTATTATTTTATTTTTATAAATATAATCGAGTGATTGAATGTCGCTTACCGATTGGTTTAAAGGTGATTAAGAAGACAGAATATTTCTGTTATTTTATATTTTATTACTAATTGAACAGAGGGCTCTTAAACTCAACTCTCATGATGTCTCCAGACCCCACCCTTCTCAAAGTCTTTTTTAATTATACATTTTTATTTTTCCTAAATAAAGTTGCTATTTTTGAGTCCGTCTTTAAACCCTTTTGGTACATTTTTGGATCTGCACTATACATATAAAATACCGCTAAGTCAATGTAAAGATTATTATAACTGTATATAAACTAGTAAGTTCAAGTTTTTTCATTTCAAGACAGTGAAGGTATTTACAAACCGCCAACAATGATGAAGTTTTATTTAAGAGGTTCTAAATAAAATAACGCATTGACCTTTGAATGTATGTGCTAGATAACAAAGTGTTAAACAATATTACAAATAGAACAATGTTTGTAAAAGAGTGCGACTATAAGAGTGATTGTCAAACAATAAATGTAAGACAAATACTGCCGGAATTAATGATATTTCACATATACCGTTTAGAATATAATGTCATGTTTGTTTTTCCTCTTTCTCAGAGTTATCATTTGTAGAATTGTGCGAGATGCCCAATAAATGTCATTTTATTAAATGTATATTCGATCTTTTGTTTGGAGCTTTGTCTTGAGACTGTCTTAAGAATTCCCGGAGACTTTATGTGCTGCTGTCCACGGTGCTGAACCAAACCGACCGCAGATCTTTCCCTTATATAAACCTTCGAATCATTTCTTCTGTACATTCTAATCCCATTATTAAAGTTGCACCCCTCGACGATACGTCAGGAATTCAAAAGTCGGACACTCTTGTGATTTTAGCATCATAATTGTTTTATAACAGCCATGTCAATGGTACACCTGAAAACTATGTGCACATGTAGAAATATTTCCTTCTTAAATATAAGCATCCATTACCTACATATAAATAATTCTCAAATCCTGGACAAAAAACGTGTTACATTATGCTCACAAAATAGGTGAACTCATTATAAAATCGGACGGAGAAGACAACATGCAAATAATATAGAAAATAAATATACTGTGTGTGCATCCATTCCCCGACACGAATGCTTCAGTTGTAACTTGTAAAACATTATAAAGACTCGGTGAACTACAAGGAGGGGGGGGGGTGGTCTAATGCTTCTCTAAGACGTCGATACGCTTTAACACTATACAATTTGAGCCACAAAAACACAGCTGTAGAAAGACACACAAAACGTTTACGTATTCCTGTCAACAGTGAGATATGTACTTGTGCCATCGTGAAGAACATGTTGCCTTTGATTACTACTCACTATGTGGACGGAGGGTGGCAGAGCCCCTGGCTCCAAGGCTTGGTGATTTTATAGGTAAAAATATAGAACAGATGCCTCATTTGGCAGTATTCTGTAATGCAGACGTGTTACTTACGATAAAGAGTCAATGTAAACAAATAAGTATGATGCCAAGATATAATGACTGGTATGTCGACATTGTATAGTCATGAGTCCTTCTTTGCAGTCTATGGGTTTGTGGACCTGTCTGAAATGATGACCACGGCCATAACGAAAATGTCCAGACAAAGTCAAAACGAGAACCTAATGTGCATGGTCAAATTATCCAGCTTGTGGTGTAAACCAATGGCATCAAAAGTATGGCGAGCAGAATTCTTGTCAACGGTGAGTCCTTCTGGCATTCACTTCTCTTTCGTGGTGTCGGTCACTGGAGAACCTGGGCCGGGGTTCCGGATCTCTCTGCTGCCGCTTTGTCTGCATCAAGAACCCACTCAGAACATGCTGGTCTTTACTAACGTGGCTTTGGCTCCGTTCTGTCTTTGTAACGAGGAAAGTACACTGGCGAACGGTCCGCCCAGAGAGTCCGGAATGGAGGTGATGGTGCCGGGGCTCGCGGCCCACCCTTGACCCGGCGCGGTGCCCACCATACCGGCCGCGGACGTCTTCACCTGATCGACCGAACCGTTCCCCGCGGCGCCGACCTGTCCTCCGGTGGGACTCGGTCCACCACAGTTAGATGAAGGGTTCGGGTTGGGCCCGGGACCCCCGGTGCTGTCGGGATCGGTGGCCTTTGCCTCCTTGCTGTCCTCCTCCCGAGCGTCGGATTTCTTGCCGGTTCCGTTCTTCGCGGCGGCGGCGGCGGCGGCGGCCGCGCGCTCCTGTTTGCGGAACTTTGCGCGTCTGTTCTGGAACCACACCTGTAGAACATAAAGTCCGTTCAGTCTTCTTCGTTTAATCGGGGCTTATTCAGATCAAGGATCGATGGAATATTAACGTTAAGAGTCAATGTCGATCGAATGTTTGAAATTAAAGATAAATGATCGCTTTGGATGAAAGCGTCTGCTCAACGACTAAATGTAATCTAAGTTTCCATGCAGGTTAAAACTTATTTAAAAGGAGAAAACTTGTTTAAAATGAAGGTCTGTTTTTATAAGAGGTCCCACCTGTACTCGTGCCTCTGTCAGATCGATCTTCAGTGCCAGCTCCTCTCGGGTGTAGATGTCTGGGTAATGGGTCTCCGCGAACACCCGCTCCAGCTCCTTCAGCTGAGCGCTCGTGAAGGTCGTGCGGATCCTGCGCTGCTTGCGCTTCTCGTTCAGACCTCCGTGGTCGGTGAAGAGCTTGTAGGGAACTGTCGAAATAAAGTCCGTTAGAAGTGAAGTGTGCAGGAGAACTCACTAATAAAACCTCGACATGCCACAAGTTGATCGAGAAACCGAAAAGCTCTGAAACGAAGACCTTGTGTGTTTAAGAGTCGTCCTGAAGTGTGTGAGATAGTATGAGATCATGAGATAATGTTATAAAGCAGATGTAATCGTGTTATCTGTGAAAGTCTGTTAATTGAATGTTATTGGAAACTTGTCATAAATGTTGTTCTCCATCGTTGCGGTGCAACTCGAATTCGGTGTCAATAATGAGCTTAACTCCGATTTATTTCATTATTTTCCGAGGTTTATGTCTCATCGCAAAGTAAATAAATTATGCCATCGTTTTGGCAGCTTAAGATAATTTTGTTGGCGGTTCGGGTGTGACTGGGATAGTGTAACCCGTAACCCAATTACCTCTTGCCTGCGATCGCTTCTAACGTGATAAATTCTTTCATTTGTGTAAGCAAATTTCGTTCGGTAAATACTAAACGCGTTCCCACGTTCGGAAGCGACCGAGGCGTCCGGGCCGGGTTCTCGTGGCTCTCAGCTGTCCGGCGGCGAGGTTCGGGCTTACCTGCGGCGTACGGACTGCTCTGGTGGTCCCGCAGGGTCCCCAGACTGCAGGAGCCCGGGGTGAGCGACGGGCACCCGGACGTGGCCCCGAACGTCGTCCTGATGGGGTTGTACTGGAAGCCGCTGGCCTGGCTGCAGGAGCTGAAGTCCGCGTAGGCTGATGCCAGGCTCGACGTGTCCATCCCGGCCATACAGGACTCGTAGGCGGAGGAATTGAGGTAAGAATACTCCATTTTATACATTGAAAAGGCTCAGTGGACGAGGAAAGCTGCACTCCCGGAGAAAACAAGGAAAAAGAGCAGACGCACACCAATGAAATGGGATTAAATGGGCGAGGAGCGCATGGACGCAGGGCGCAGGACGCAGGGCGCGGACGCGGACGCGGAGCTCGTGGTGGCTGAATTGGACTGCTTGGAAGCGGCTCGTGTCGTAGATGTGCACTGCTCGACGCCTGCTCTCACACTGCCCTCCTTTATACGAGCTGAGCCTTGTTTTATGAAAAGCCTCCCAAGGAGCCGCCTAGCCCCAGGTCTCTAGAGCATATAGTCCTCATAATAAACTTGGCTCTTTCCGCTTGGACAATAGCACGGCGTTTGGGTCTTATTGCTGGCGCTTTTTTACATGACAATAACTCATCAGTCTATTGGGCTGGCACTGGGGGATCGGGCTGTCCAACCTCCCCATCATTGATCCCCTGCATCTCTAATTAGAATTTAATACCCCACCATTACGCGCCAGCCCCCTCCGTCACGTACGGCCCTCAAACCGCCATGTTGGCCTTTAATTCGATCATGGCACTTGGAAATAATGAAAGTTGGGTGACGATTCTCCCTGATCCAATTTTCCCCGAGCTTTTAAGCCTTTAAACCTGGGGCGGAATCATCCGTAGGGTTCCCCGGTCTTCTTTACTCCGGGTTTGCCACTCAGCACCACATTGCCCAAGTTTAAAACCTCTCTTGTGTTCTTGTAGGAGATTATAAAGCAGAATACTCACAAACATGGCGAGCATTAGAGAGTATGAGATCGATACTGCAGAGAATTTGTCACGGACATTTTTCGTTCTATAACAATACTGAAAAAAAGAAATAATTCATTCGATTATCTGCAGAGGATCTCGGTCAATTCTATACAGAAATACCACACACAACTGAGTGATATTTAATAATAAATGTATTATTTTAACGGCACTGTTTAATCCAGCTCATTTAATTATTTATTTTATTATTACTAGAATTAAATTAAAGTAACGGCGTGCTACTCTTAATATATAATATAATAATAGTAATTGTATGTATATGTGAGTAACATGGTTTTAGTAATTTAGTTATAGTCATTTTTCTGTAATTTGCACATTTGCAGAATATGAACATAATAGTGACATTAGTAACATAATGATTTTAACCTTTTCAAAACAGAACATTAAATAAATATTATATGTGAGCTATATATAATTCCTACATCTTAGCTATTATTTAATTGCAATTGTTATGTATCGAAATAATACTTGTAAAATAATAATTGTCTTGTTTTTGACCAATAATAAAACAAACACAAATCCAAGTCCGCCGCCGTCACGTGATTCATTTTAGCGCATTTAGCGATATTTAAGCGATATTTAATTCCTTCCTGTTGTGTGATGTTATTAACATAAATAAAGCAGATGAACCTGTGATTACGCGTTTAATTCTAATGTAACAGAGTCATTAAAACGAGTATTAATTGTGATAAAAGTTAATACAGAGATGAAGTAAAAAGCGCTCATTTAAATGTACGAGAGACTTAAATAAACACATCGAACTTTTCGATCTTTATCCACTTGATTTTTGTTTTGTAATTTCCGCACCGTTTAATTTAATTTTTGTTTCAGTTATTCGTCTGTATTTTTATGTAAATAAAAAGATAAATGACCATTAAAGTTTCTATAATGTAACCCGCGTCCTTTAATGCAGATGTTCTTCGTTCTCCACGCGAGTTGTGACTAAAAGCAAATGTTTAATTTCATTATAGAAACCAAAGAGCAACTGGTCCACCGTCCTCCCTCCACGCGTCTGCTCAGAGACGAGAATTAATCTAATCACAAACAAAAGCCTGAAAAACTCTTTTCTCATATTTGTCCGAAGCAAACACAATTATAGCGTTTACCATCCGTTCGTCCCATTCGAGCAGCTCTTGATTCTCTTGCTGTGAGCTCCACCGGCCTCTGAAACGCCCATCTTTTATACTTTCAACATCTTCTTTTATAAAATAACTCGTTCTGAGATCTGCGGGGCGGTCTGACATGTCACAATTAAACCTTTGTAATTACACATTCAATGAGAAGAATGTCCACGGAGATTCTTAAAGAAAACCAAACAAACATGTTGACACACACACACACACACACACACACACACACACACACACACACACACACACACACACACACACACACACACACACACACACACACTGCGTGTTATTCGATATATAATATAATATAATATAATAAAATATAATATAATATAATATAATATAATATAATAGAATAGAATAGAATAGAATAGAATAGAATAGAATAATAGAATAGAATAGAATAGAATAGAATATAGTATAATATAATATGATAGAATAGAATAGAATAGAATAGAATAGAATAGAATAGAATAGAATAAAATATAATATAATATAATAGAATAGAATATAGTATAATATAATATAATATAATATAATAGAATAGAATAGAATAGAATAGAATAGAATATAATATAATATAGTATAATATAATATAATATAATATAATAGAATAGAATATAATAGAATAGAATAGAATAGAATATAGTATAATATAATAGAATATAATAGAATAGAATAGAATAGAATAGAATAGAATAGAATAGAATAGAATAATAGAATAGAATAGAATAATAGAATATAATAGAATGTAATATAATAGAATAGAATAGAATAGAATAGAATAGAATAATAGAATAGAATAGAATAATAGAATAGAATAGAATAATATAATATAATATAATATAATATAATAGAATAGAATAGAATAGAATAGAATAGAATAGAATATAAGTAAATGCGTTCAGATTCTGTCGGCTATAATCTGTTATAAATGAGAATAATATCATTAACAGGTCAATAGCACGAAACACTTCATATTAAGATCCTTTCTAATAGCAAACCGTAAAACTGTAAGTTATCAGTGATTAACAGTCTGATAATGGTACAATAAATGTAATTTACAAGTTAATTGATGTCATTTAATGACTTATAAATAACAGCGTCCGTATGGTTTGACTTAAATAAATCAAAGCGCACAAGATCTTAAATCTTTACTCGACAAAGGTTCAAATAGTCCAGATTTCTTCTTTCTTTCTTGCTCTGTACTCTGGTGTGTCGGCAAGAGGACAAAAAGAAACGCAAAATGTCTTTGTGTGTAGATGAGAAGCATTAAAGGAAAAATAAAGAGAAAAAGAGAACTGAAATAAAGAGAAAGAAGAAATGTGAGATCGACAGAAATACGGAGTTACATGTTTGTGTGCATTTAAATCTGCTGAAAGCTTTAGATTTCTGAATTATATCGAATAATAATAATATTAATTAATTCATTCTTATTTTTAAATGATATATAAAAAATAAATTCCAAACATATTCGATACAAAACGAATTATTATTTATTAAAAATCAAATCGAATTGTTCAACAAAGTGTGATTTTCTTTACAGTTCTCTGATTCATATTTTACCTCAAGCTTGTTGTTAAACTAGAATTTGATCTTCAACGATTTAGCAATAATCGATCATAATTTAAAACTGTCAATAGCAATTACAATTTCCTACATTATGTCATATATGTATATATATATTTAAACTGTTATCGAAATAAGCCTACATCACAAGAAACAATTGTGTTAAACAAAGCTATAGATTACAATATAAAACTTGAGCCTAATTTAAATGATTTGGTCATTTTGTGATCATTATTTGTTTATCCCTAATTATGCTAAGAAATCGAAATTCGTTTACTTTATATTTCTGGAGTTCCCCAAGCAGTCTTGTTTATGCAAAATGATAATTTTTTTATCCATACATTCCTGATGAGAGGTTATAAAATCACTTGCCTTGTGTTCAGGCCGAACCCAGGCGGTCCGTGCGGGCTGTGAGTCCGGCGGTTCCTCTGAAGTTCTGGCCAGCTCGGCTCACGGTCCATCCCAAGTGACCACGATGATGTCTGGCCTTGAGAGGAGCGGATTAGCATAGAAATGTAACTCTACAGGGACAGTATTAGCAAACATATTACCCTGGAACACAGCTCTGGCCCCGCCGACATCCTGAGCTCGGAATCAATTACGAAATTACTCCGAGCTCTAAGTCGACATTAACGGGAGAAGAAATGCCATCGACCGGACCCAAATAAGATTCCGAAAAGATGTGATTATTTAATCTCTTGCCAGTGTTTAAGAATCTGATTCATGAAATTGTCTAAAATGAGATGGAATTAAATTCTTATCGGAGTCCCCTGTCATCGTTTCCTCCCGTGCTGTGTTCCTCTGGTTTAACATTGACCCTCATTAGATTTGGGAAGAAAGGCCTACACAGAACCTCAGGTCCTTCATCTTATAAAACACACATGTGTTTAACATCACATCAACCATGACAATGTGCATGATGATCCATGCCACAGAAATCACAGATGTGGAATCTAATGTTGTGTAAGGGATTTATTCATCACATGCAGAAATAAGGCATCTATCCCATGCAACTGTTTTGTGGTACATCAATGTCCATTTATTCCACATGGCTGAAGTAAAACGGCGTGGTCATTTATAAAAAACCAGCACAAACAAATGAAAGGGGGCATATTTGATGTAACACACTGGCATTGTTGTCCGCATTAAAGCAATTGACAATTATTAGCCCCCATGTCATAAATCAGCCAGCAGGCTGTTATTATGGCTGAATAGAATGGCCGATGAAGCTCGGGTCACTGTCATTAACCAAAGCCCGTCTCCATGAGTCTACACAAGCAGGCCGGTCGGCCCCCTGAAGGCATCTGAGTCTCTGTAGGACCTGCTGGCTTCATATCGCCCGTGAGCTCGGATAAATGCTTAATCACACATGCATTAGTGGCAGACAGCTCACTATTGTACTAAACGAAGCTTTACTGGAATTAAGCGATCAAGCAGCTATGTGAAAAGGGCTGGCACATCAAGAATGATTGAGTGTTTTTTAATATTGAAGAAAATCTCTCTGGGGTTTCTTGTTAGTGTTCAAGTCGAAGCCTAATTATTGTGGGCCAAACTCATTTATTATCAGATGCCTAAATAAAGCATGGGCCGAATAACCAATGTATAACAACGACCACGATTATATTAACAATAACGATAAAAAAGAAGAACGTTTTTAGATGATAACTTGTACATGTCGGTGTACAGTCTGCAGATATTTCATCTGGCATTGAGAAAACAATGAGCTTCATTCTTCTGTGTCCACACGTGACTATAAATCATGTTGACTCTTGTCATGATTTTGGACTTTTGCATTTGTCCTGCAATGACTGGATGTTGTTGAGCAATGAAAACGGATATCAGGGGTCACAGAACCAGCAAGCGTGAACATTTGAACCCGGCCTCGTTGGTCTGAAGAGAGATATTGTATTTCTATTACATTTCTACTCGTTGTTCTATTCTCTTTCCTTTCTACATGGAAAACATAGTTGTAAAAATGTTCTACGGTTGATTCATTATTTTTGAATACAAACACTTAGGATTAACTGTTCAGTAGATTAATTGTAAAAGTCAATTTTCCATATGCATTCATATTTAGTTATGGTATTTATAATAATCGAGTTAAAGAAATGCTTTATTCAGATAACTTTAATTATTACACTTGAGAAGGGCAAACGTGTTGAGTTATGTTTTGTATATTTGATTTACAGTCATCAACATCTATTTATTATCCTTTCATAAATCTCAAGGTCAGCAGCTTTATTTTTACACCTATAAAGAACATAAATGAGTATTAATAGTGTGAGGTGGGAAAATACTTGGAGATTTGCCGGATCAAGCCAAACTTGTTTAATGTGGTTTAATGGAATATCTCTACTGGGAGAGCTGATGGATTGCCAGTGTGTTTTGCCCACCTGGCGTTAGCACTATGTGGTTTTATTCAAGTCATTAATCGTTTTAATTTTATAGAAACGGCGAGGTTATTACACAGACAAAAGTCCAACATATGCTTAAAGCCTACCAATAATGATCAGTTTTATAACACGATTATGGGTGAGAGGTGTACTTGTAAGTCATCAAATGTTGCAGAGCGATTATGTTAATGATGGCTGTCTCATGATTCAACTAATGATGTGTAGATTTTATATAAATGGTAGAATTAAATACAAAATTAACAGACATCAAAGAAGCCAAATATAGGCAGTTGTAAAGAATGTTATAAAAAAGATTTAAAATAATTGTTTGTGGTTTCTCGTTCACTGACCTGATGACTGTTATAAATGTGGGCCAAAACATACAAAAATGTTTGCTTTGTGTTTATATGTTTTTTTGGAATGGAAGTCAATTTACAACATTAGAAAGCAGAACATCTACATTTTGATAATCATCCAGTAGAGTATTGTGTTATATTATTGTATTATAATTGTATCATGTGGCAATTATTTAAGTATACATAGTTAGACATAAATGCGTATCTTTTTCTACTATAAGCACACTAACTTATGGGTTTAAAGTTGTTAGGAGTGTATGTTTAAATGCAGAATGAGTTTCAGATTTAGGGAGCCGTGTTCAGATGTTGAGTTCGGGCCAGACTCATATCACAGAAACAGAAGTTAGAGGCCTGAGGTAAGATATTGAGCTGCAGAGTCAACACCCGATAGTGGCAATAACGCTAATGTGATAAAAGAAAGTGGTTTTCTGAATATAGGTGGGATGGCAGCAATAGCCAGAAATATCTATTTTCAGACCTGGGCTAAAATGAAAGAGTTGCAGAAAGCAAATCCTGTGCCAGACTTGTTCATATCAGTTTCTCTTGTTTGAGACAAAAACTTTAGTCTTACTCTGAATTACTGAATTTGTGCTTAGTATGTGATCGGGGCCCGAATGTCTGCTAACGGAAACAAAAATCTGTTCGGCCTTTGGTTTCTGACGCTCATCATTTATCACTTAATGTAAATCTTTATCTTACAACAAAATGTAAAAATATAACATTATTAAAACAAATGAGTTCTGCAGCGCACATTATATTAGCCATGTTGTTTTTTCCAAATGGGTGGAAAAGAAGAGAGTTTTTCTTAGCCACGTGCAGGGCAGATTGATGTCATTGTCTCGGCACACTGACCTTTGCTGTAGTACCCATGGCAGACATCACAAACTCTCACATCAATTTAGTCCAATTGGATGTGGCATGTCTTGGCTAACTCGATTTGTGCAGAAATGCACCTGTCTCTGCCTTCTCTCCCTATAGATTTGCTCTGGGGGAGGAGTGGATTCTCTCTCTCTCTCTCTCTCTCTCTCTCTCTCTCTCTCTCTCTCTCTCTCTCTCTCTCTCTCTCTTCTCTCTCTCTCTCTCTCTCTCTCTCTCTCTCTCTCTCTCTCTCTCTCTCTCTCTCTCTCTCTCTCTCTCTCTCTCTCTCTCTCTCTCTCTCTCTCTCTGCAGTCTCTTTGCAGCAGGCCTGGTGTGCCTTCCAAGGTCTGGGCAGAATGTCTCCGAGCACCAGAAGGAGAGGCCATTAGCTGCACGCTAATCATATTACTGAACGTTAAAGGGGGAAGTGAAGGCAAGCAGAGAGAGGAAGGGAGAAAAGTTTAAGGTGTTATTAAGGTTGTTCATCTCTCATACAGCCTGTGTAATTTTGTGTTGTCTGGGCTCCGCTTGGGTGTGTGTCTTTGTGTGTCTAGTATATTTAATATATCGTTTGTATACTTGATTGTTTCAGATTGTAGTTGTGTTTGTCCGCCTCAGACATTTGCGCTGTGTGTATGCACAAACATGTAATACAATTATCAAAACTAGTATTGTTCCCTTGTTTCTGTGTGTGTGCTTTCCTACATCATTGATATGAGTGTGCGTAAGTGTGTTTGTGTGTGAGTGTGAAGGATTTGTTTAGGTTATGCAGAGCAGGCTAAGCTGTCAGAGATGAATAATATGAGTGGCTTTATGAGCATTAGGTAATGAGAGGCATGCTGGGAACTGAGCGTTCAGCACCAGCTCTCTGCCTAGAGTCTTCCATCTGTGCTGACACAGTGATTACACCACACGCACAAACACACACGCACGCACACACACACACACACACACACACACACACACACACACACACACACACACACACACACACACACACACACACACACACACACACACACACACACACACACACACACACACACACACACACACACACACACACACACACACACACAGTCAGTGTGAACAAGCAAATACACCTTTCTATCGTACCTATGCTAACCTATTCTAACGGAACTAAACAACTAAATCTAGAAAATATATATGTATTATATATTATTTGTAAGGTATAGACACACAGGGTTTAAAACTATGTTTGTTGACTCTACATACCACACACAGACGGACAGACAGACAGCTAGCTAATTGGATTGGATGGATGGATGGATGGATGGATGGATGGATGGATGGATGGATGAATTGATGGATCAATGTATGGATCAATGGATAGATAGATAGATAGATAGATAGATAGATAGATAGATAGATAGATAGATAGATAGATAGATAGATAGATAGATAGATAGATAGATAGATAGATAGATAGATAGATGGATCAATGTATAGATAGATAGATAGATAGATAGATAGATAGATAGATAGATAGATAGATAGATGGATCAATGTATAGATAGATAGATAGATAGATAGATAGATAGATAGATAGATAGATAGATAGATAGAAAGATAGATCGATATAAATAGATAGATAGATAGATAGATAGATAGATAGATAGATAGATAGATAGATAGATAGATAGATAGATAGATATAAATAGATAGATAGATCGATATAAATAGATAGATAGATCGATATAAATAGATAGATAGATCGATATAAATAGATAGATAGATGGATCAATTTATAGATAGATGGATGGATAGAGAGAGAGAGAGAGTTTGTATACTTGGCCTCACTTGGGAGCAACACATTAGGGTCACAATACTGACCAACCCACTGGGTGGATCTGTGTGTTCTTACCGCACCCCTATTGTCTTTTGTGGGGTCACAGTTAGTGACCGGGTGTAAGCACACAATACCTCACACAAATAGATTGACCAAATTGTCCCCCCACCACCACCACAAGACTTGTGCTGAGGCATCACAACACACACACACACAAAATGACCAGCATCCCCCTTCATTCTGACCCCACATTGCCTTCCCATTATGGAGAATTCAGAAAGCTTTTAGGGGTCCGGTAACGCTGAGAGATTGATGGTGTAAAACGCATGGCGGTGGGGGAAGAGCAGGTGGTTAAGAAGAAAATGTCCTCCTTTTAATGGGAGCCGCAGAGCCTAATTTAATAATTATGAAAAGTGAGAGAGTGGGGAGAGGGAAGCCGGGTGGGATGGATGGATGACTCTGGGTCTGTCTGGAGTGCTGGCAGACTAGAGGAGACAGACATTCTGTTGTAAACAGGTGAGGGGACTGAAGTGTGTCTTCTCTGTAGCATATAATAGAGAATATTTGTCGGTTAGATGGGCTCCAAACATTTTTCATTGTAAAATGTTATAAAATATTTTAACAACTTCATATGAATTTGCGAATATTAGTGTTTTTAGTATCATTCAACATAAAGCATATGCTCAAGCTGGCATGGAAGCAGAATGGACATTGGAATATAATTGCTTAATATTGTAAATGTGTCTTATTTTTGGTGTTCTGAAAGGTATCGTGTGCAAGCTTCAATATGCAATATTGTCAATAGTAAAAATGTATTTCTAGGTGTTTCTTAAAGCAACAATTCATCCTCAAGTACAAACTCTGTCATGAATGACTCATGAATGACTTTGGTTATTCCAAACCTGTAAACATTAATTTATTTGCTTGATTACAAAGATACTTGGATGAATCCTTGTAACCAAAAAGGTCTTTGACTGCCATTGTAGGGAAAATAAAAATGTAGTTTATGGCAGTCAAAACTTTGTTGGCCTTTATTATTACATCATAATTCAGCAGAACAAAAAAATATAAAGGACTTTTTCCTACTATGGTATTCAATGGAGAACTGCTTGATTATAAGCATTCTTCCACTATATGTCATCAGAACAAAGAAATAAATATAGATTTCAGTGAAAAAAGGGGTTGGTGAAACAGGTTCCACTTGATCAAATTGAATTCGTTTTTATTTTTATTCTATTTTATTTTATTTTTATAATAATTTAAATAAAAAGTCAAATTTTGTGGAACAGTTGTACATATTTTGATCATGTGATTTCAAAGAATTATCTATTAATCCTTTTACAGAATCTAAAGGGGAGTAAATGATGATGGAAATGTTATTTTTGGATGAACTATACCGTTAAAAGGTTATGATTTAATGATTGAATCTTTTTTTTCTGATGTGAACAAACATGAATCAGTATGTAAACAAATTCTTAATCTGTTTTGCAACATGCAGAAAGCACAAAAAATGTTAAAATGTCAACGTTCAGAGTTTTGCAGTGCGTACTTTGTGTCATATGTTGGGGGGGTAAAACTGTTACCTTAGTCACCGGCAGTTCCCATGCTTTCCTTCAACCTCTATCCTGCTTTATCATGTCTTCCTCCTCCACTCCACAAGCTTTCCTTTATCTGTTTGTCTCTTCGAGTTCCCTCGGCAAGATGTATTGATAATTTCCCGCAAAAATATGATTCCAGTTTATTCTACAGAGAAAAAATCCAATAGTGCAGCCTCCAATTGGATTGGGTTTTTCAGCGGAGAACAGAACAATAGAGAGAGAAAGGACCTGGCCCCAGACATTCTACATGAGATTATTGTTAAACAGAGACCTGATAGAATTACATGCTACAATAGATGATAATTGTATCACAACATGATTTCTCTGTGCCATACAACAGCGCATATTCATCTACCTTATCCATCCACTCAGGGCACCGAGGTGGAGCGAGGCAAGGCTGTTCCGGTGGTAAGCTGAAGATATGGAGGCCTCGAGATAAGGTTATGGAGGGTTATAAAGACAGGCAAAAGTAGAGGACAGCTGTGACATGCACTGCATGAAGAGGTATCCTTTTAACTTTCATTATTTTGTACATGAATACCCGTGTTTTAAAAACCAATTACATGTCATTGTCTTGTTTTTGTAACTATCGACATTTCTTAACATGTGGAAGAAGATGCATGCACACAAGAACACACGAAAACGAATTGAGAGTAATTGGATTAAGTCAGGACCAGCAGCAGCGGGGTGGGGGTTTCCAGTAGAAGGACCTGGCAGTGAAATATCGGCTCTTTTACCAGGAACGACAAAGAAAGAGAAATCACAAAAGCACCAAACTCTGATGCTCTAAAAGTACAGGGGGCACTCCGCCTGCCCGCCCGCCTGCCTGGCTGGCTGCTCGGCACGGTGCGCGTCAACTGCTGTGGGTGGGTGTGTGTGTGTGTGTAGTGTGGTGGGCCAGAGGGGTTAAGTAGGATGGAAGGCACCCATACTTCAGATTGGCAGCAAGCTGCCGCAAGGCTAATCTAATCAAGGGCCTTGCAATTCAATTAGAGCCATCTCAGGGGCCCCACCACCAGCTTGCCGAACGTTCTACTCTTCTCTCTGACGCCCTGTTGCCCCCCTCCTTCTCCATCAGTCCTGCCTGGTACCACCCAGATGCGCTAGATGAATGTAGATGAAATCTGAAATATGAAAATCTCCAATAATTTATGGGAGCTGTGAGGAATGGCAAGAGGAAGCGTTGGATGGCTGTAGGTAATTCTCCCCTCAGGAGAGGAGGAGTCATCTCACCAGGAGGAAGAAAAGTGTGCGTGCCTGCTTATGTTGCAGAAATATATACGGTCTGGGAGAGCACACAAACACGCACATACACACCCCACCCCCACATGTTGACTGTATCATCATTCCTGCCGGCAGCACGACTCATACTTCACCAGTCAACTCAATCTATTGCTCTGTGTTGCAACATCCACCTGAAATGGATGAGCCTTTCGTAAAGGCACAGTCTCGCATACCTTCAGGCGAGTCTATATCATTGGCACAGAGAAAGAAAAGCAAGAGGACGGGAAAGAGAGGAGAGTGAATGATGGGCAGTTCATGAAATGAACTCTGATTCTTAAGTAGAATACAGTTGCTGGGAGGAGGGGAGGGGGGATGCTCTTAGACAAATTACACCTCATTAGATCCTGGCTCTCACCGGCACATCATGTCAGGACGAATCTTTTTTTATTCGCACAAATTTGCCTGGAATTCCTCTTCGTTTTCCCGCCGTCCATTATCAAACCAGGCAATCTGATTACATTGTGATTATTCTCTTGCTTGCGGATGCTCCCACACGCAGCCAAGGCCTCTCTCTCTTCTCCGTCTCTTTCCCGTCTGTCTTGTATTTCATATCCCCGATGCAATATATTTCTGTCTATCAATACATTTACATCTGGGATCCAAGAAGTGCCACATCTCAAATAACCATGTTTTAAATGAAAGTCAAAACTGAAATATAAACCAAGTGAGTTTTAGGAAAAAGGACCATGCTTTAAATAAGTGGTCAAGTAGCTGGCATAAGTTGGCTTTGATCCGTTAAACACACTCTCCCTGACAGTGTTTAGTCCCATTCATTTTAAGAGCATTATGAATTGAAAAGATCTTGTAATGAAAGATCTTAAATATTTTTGTCTTAAGATGCAAACTAATAATGTGTTTGTTAGGAATGTTTGTAAACATAATCAAATTTAGATTTAGTTCTAGTTTAAGGTCATTCATATCTGGGAAATAGCTCCTTTATGTTTTATGAAAATGCATGTGGAACTAAATGTGTCAATAAGAAGAAATGTAAGTGATTTTAAGCTTCGTAACTATTATTTTGCCTCAAATTAGTTATTATTGTAAATTAAGCAATAATATGATTTGCATTTTGTTTCTTAAATTATTTTATTTTTAAAACAAAGCAAAATTAAAACCTAAAAATAATTATATTTCAAGGCTATCGGAACATTTCTTTTTTTCCTCATTTAATTTAATCTCAAACATATTTGTTTTACAATTTGATTTGGTTATAAATGTTCTGTCCAGTACTGGACAGTCTTTTCAAGCGATCAAGCCAACCAAAAACGAGTCACATTTTTACAACAAGCCTAAAATGGATGCAGTTG
>CM065675.1:12736272-12811539 GCA_033220385.1 Triplophysa yarkandensis
GGAGAGAGGGAGAGAGGGAGAGAGAGAGAGATACTGAGAGATAGAGAGAGAATGAGAGAGAGAATGAGAGAGAGAATGAGAGAGAGAGAGAGAGAGAGAGAGAGAGAGTAAGAGAGAGAGAGAGAGAGAGAGAGAGAGAGAGAGAGAGAGAGAGAGAGAGAGAGAGAGAGAGAGACAGAGAGAGAGAGAGAGAGAGAGAGAGAGAGAGAGAGAGAGAGAGAGAACTAAACTCATTGAGCTGTGTTTCATGTCACTATGGCAACAGGTCAGTTTTTTTTACAGTCGCCTTCATTCACATTCCATTCATTACCAGCCTACATCTGTCCTGACATTACTGCATGGTCATCATATGCTTCACACGCTTCTCTACGGCATTTTCATGTCCACGCCGTTAACTGAAGACACGGCATGAAAACAAATGAGGACTGCAATGCATACGCAGGATCTAGTCTTTTAAAAAGAAAATGGTATGCCTTTACTTAAGTCAACTGCATCAAATGAACAAACTATATACCAGTAAAATCTCTTTTAAAAATTAAAATGTTGTGGACAATTTTTGTTTTATGTTGAACACAAATCAAGACATTTGGAAAATGTTCGCAGCTGAGATTTCTGGGGCATCGTTGACTACCAGAGAAAAAATGGCCCATTAAATCGCTAACAATGAACATAACACACCACACTGTGCTCTGAACTTGCATTGTTAATTTAATGCTTTTTGTTGAACACATAGGGAGATATTAATAAGAATGTTGGTGAATGATAAAAAGATGGCCCAAATCTATATTATTCCAAACATCTTGTTTGTGATTTACAAAAAATCTATTTCCTACAATGGCAGTCAATGGTGCCTCTAAATCTTAGTTGCTAACATTCAAGATAAAGCTCTAAATAAATAAATAAAACCAAGTCAGATTCTACCCACAGCATTTGCATTTATTAGTGGTTTATCTTGGACAAAAATGGATATATTGAGAAAAATGTTAGCGAATGAAACCAAACAAAAACGATACAATATTTTTTCCAACAATTGTTGTTAATGGTGTCCGAGAAATCAAAGTCACTAATTCTTAATATCTTGATTTGTGCTCAACATAAAGAATTAAATTAATAAAACCAAGTGAAAATCGTTCACAGCGCTTGTATTTTTTAATTTAGTGCTTTATGATGAATACAAAGGGAGATACACGAGACAGATTTCTGGGGCATCATTGACTACCATAGTTGAAAAAATGGTCCAGAACTACAATCTTCCTAATATCTTAACAGAACCAAAAAACTATGCTGTATTTTTCCTACAATGGCAGTCAAGGTGCCCCATTTTTTCCAAATGTCTTGCTTTGCTTTCAACACGTCCACGTGGTTTGCGTTTGCTGAATATATTAACAACTACTCACACATTTTGGGTGAACTACCCTTTAAGACTTTTCTTCTATAAACCTGTATCCCAAAACAATTTCTTTAAACTCACTCTTATAACCAAGAACAATTTGGAGGCTGTAATGGAAAGGTTAAAAAGCTCTGAAGCCATCTGTAGAGATCAGAAGAGAACAGCCCTCGTGCGGATAAGAGGGACGCCTATGTGGCATGCGGGAGGGGAAAACTGGCTGTGCGAGGAAACTCTCGACCGCTCCAAAATGACACGGCTCCAGACATTAGCATATGTTCACCGAGAGGCAGTTTGAAGAGAGATAGTGCGAGTGTGTGTGTGTGTGTGTGTGTGTGTGTGTGTGTGTGTGTGTGTGTGTGTGTGTGTGTGTGTGTTGGAGAGAGAAATTCCTCCAGGCTGGGCCAGTCACATCCACTTTATCAGTATTTGTGCCAACATGAAGATGCTGCGACAAGTCTGTGGAGCTTCACTGAAGCTCATGAGATGCGACTCAGACATTTACAATTAAAAATGAATAAATTATATGATCGAAAGAAACTAATACAGGTTTAAAATGACAAGACGGTGAGTAAATGCTAACCGAATTATGAGTTAAAGAATCCATTGCTTACAGTTTCCGTTTCATCTTCTTTCTTTATGATAGACGTCAAACGGCGTTCAATTCCTAATGGCTTATTAAGTCCTTTGTTGTGACAAGACATTAACCTTATTAACCTTGAGAACCATGCTCATTAAATTAGTCACAGCAATACAGAACACATGCACGACTGGCTTTTGGCCAAACTTAATGGTTCAGGGGACAGCCGAGGGGCTGGAAAGACTGCACGTGAGGTCAGCACCAGTAATACAGTAGTTAAATCAATGTTAGAGAATATACTGTCCTGTGATATTCAGGCTGTAACAACTCAGAAAGCAAAGTCTTTGGATCAACACTTTGATACCAGATTGGACACCCATGAGACTTTATGTGAGACGTTATGACTTCAATAGCAAAGGGGTAAGCCATTTTGGTTGATGATGTCATTGCATTGCTTGGATGGATGGATGCATCTAAAGCACAATATATCCTGTATAAAAATAACAATGTCTTTGGTTAAAGGAAGAGTTTAAATAAAAAGAAAATCTCCATTTAGACATTTTCATGTCTTTCCCTATAAGACTTTCTTTCCTCCAGAGAGAAAAAAGTTTGAAAAAAAAAAGAAAATCTCCATTTAGACATTTTCATGTCTTTCCCTGTAAGACTTTCTTTCCTCCAGAGAGAAAAAAGTTTAAAAAATGCTGGTAACCAAACAAGAATGCCCAACATTAACATCCGTTGTATAGACATAAAACAAAGGTTAACAAAGCTTAATTGTAAATGTAATAATTTTATAATAAACTCATTCTAATGGCGTTGTTTAACTTTCTTTATGTTCTAAAACACAAGTGAAGATATTTTGAAAAATGCTGGTAACCAAACAACAATGCCCAAAATCAACTTTGATTGTACAGATATAAATCAAAGGTTTACAAAGCTTAATTTTGCATTTTTTTGTTCATTTCTATATTTTTTACTCATCCTTATTGTCATTGTTAAACTTTCTTCAGGTTCCCAATACCGAATGTTGACATTTTGAAGAATGCTGGTCACCAAACAACAATGCCTCACATAAACTTTTATTGAACGGACGGACATAAAAAACAACGGTTTACAAAGCTTAATTTTACATTTTAGATTTAAATTATATTAAAATTAACTTATCCTTTTTGTCCTTTTGTAACTTTCTTTATGTTCCAGAACACAAATGGAGATATTTTGAAGAAACACAAACTTCAATAGTACAGACAAAAAGCAATCGTTTACAAAGCTTAATTTTACAGTGTACTTAGTTTATGGTTTACTTATCATTGTCATTTTTAAACTTTTTCCATGTTGCAAATCACAAAATTAAGAAAAATTGTAGGAATTACATTGTTATATTCTTTAAAACATTGTTTTTTTTACACAGCATAAACATCATACACGGGTTTACATTTATGTGCAAACTATCACCTTTGCTCAATGTTAAACATGTAATTGTGAAATGGATCCAAAAGAGGAACCCTTTGCTTATCAGTCCATCATCTCCCACGAGTCTAAAGCACATGCGCAAACACACACATTAAGAATGCAGGCTGCAACAAATAGATAAACACCACAAAATCCTCCTGAGTTTACCAAAAACCCTACTGCAATGCAGACAAATGCAGTAAATGTATAGGTGCGTGTGTGGGTAGCAATGGAGAGAAGGAACAAACACAACAACAGTGACTGAGCGAGTGTGTAAATCGTTTCTCAGCAGACGACCGGCTGAATTCAGAGTCCCAGGGTTCCGCTGCGACACACTATATGGCAGGTATGAGACGGTGTTAGTATGCAGGTCACATATGCTGGTGAAGTGGCCCTGCGGAACACACACTAGAACGCACACACACACACACACACACACACACACACACACACACACACACACACACACACGCACGCACACACACACACACACACACACACACACACGCACAATATGGCCTTTACACACCAGTGTTTATGAACTGCTACACTATTACCACACTCATTTCCATAATGCATTCCTTTAGCTAAGGGGATGCAAGCTGCCAAGGTTGTGGGTTCTATCCCACACGTATCCGTCATTTGTCAAATTTTCAGTCATTTTAGATAAAAGTAGTGTATAATCTTCTATCAGTTGGGTCAATCTGGTCAAAATCATCATATAAGACTGCTTTTCAAAGAAATGAAGCAGTCCTGGAGGAACCATTCACAACATGATCCCTGTTACAAGTATTCTTATATGAGAACTAAAATGTACAAAACTGGGCAAAAATAGCTTTAGAACTCATTTTTGTCAACTCCTACAGAGGAAGATATTGGCACAGATTGGGTTTCACATAACATTCAAGCATTAAACTGGAAGTAGAACAACGAAAGTGCTGAGAAAGGAAAGAAAGCACAAAGGTATACCCAAATGCTCATATAAATAAATAATAAATAAGATATGAGAGATAATGCATAAACATATACAAAGAAAGAAATAAAGATGATGTAAATCTATATAGTGATCTATATGTATACGTATATGTACATAATTATACATTTACATAAACCTAAGCAAATTAATATATTCAACCGGTATGGATAAATGCATGTTTTAACCATACATATATACCATCTCGCTATATATATATATTCCTGATTAAAACCCAGAAAAATTAATAACCACTTTAGGCTAATGGCTTCTATTGGTAGGATTTCATCAGACACTATTTAACCCTACTAGAATAATGTCTGAAACACAACAAAACGAATTTCAAAATGGTTTTAATGGAATACTGTAATGGGTTATAATTGTACTTGATTTAATGGATGATTTTTTTGAGCAGGGATGTTCTCAGGAAATATGTTGGACACTTTTGACCTGTGGGTAAATTATACTTTTTATTTATTTGATTATTTTAGGTTCTTGTAAAATAGGATTGTGTCTTGCTTCATTTGCTTGATTAAAATAAGTGAATGCAGCACAATCCATTACCATTTTGTCACAACTTCATTGCGTGCAATCAATCTAAAAATGCCAGTTCTCAGCATGCTCTGGAGGGGACCTGACGAGCAGAGTAAATACTGAAATTAAGTGTCATTTTACTGGATAACAAAGAGAAAGATTTGTTAGAATTAAATCTTGTTGTATTTGGGATTTTAGAGTGTTTTTTTTCTATTCTTTTTGTTACCTGTGGTGTAAAGAGTAGCTTTGGAGTTTTGGTATTTAACCACCTGAAATGTTAAATATCTGTCAATTTGATAAAAAAAATTACTTGTTTCAGTTATTCTTAAAGAAATAAAAACACTTTGAATAAGAAGGTGTTTTTTTAACATAAGTCAATTATTTATCTAACAATGAAAATTTCTCAACATTTATAAATTCTTATTATTGTTAGTTCACATACATAGTTATTTATGTTTGTTCATGCTGCTTTTAATAATTTTAACAGAGAAAACTTTTGATGGTAAACATCTATAAGTTAATACCTTAATTGACAAAGTAACATTTATATATGTTGCATTAGTATTGTTCATTTATAGTTCATTTTGGCTAATGGGAAATTCCAGTATTATGGACGTGACAACAAACTTCTTAAGATCTTTATTGAAGGTTATATAACTACTATATTTAAATTTTCATGCTTCCATTTATGAGCAAAATGTAGAATTATGGACGTGACAATCCTGATAGTAGCCCTAGCTTGAATGTGAAAAATCATGAACTAAAAATAAAAATAATGCTCTCAAAAGTTAAAGAGTAACATGAGTTTTTGAACCAAAAATTTTGACAGCAAAGTATACTAAAAACCTTTGATAAAAATTACATTTTCATGGCAAGGTTGACATTTTCACGGAATTGCCCTTATGCATCATATAATGTTCACTTATAGCATTTTAAATATAACAATGGAAAATTAGGTAGTAAATAGATAAATAATTCATAAATAGTCAATACGGAATTGTGTAAAATAATCTCAACATTAGGCAAAGTAATCATGATTATAATTTTGCTCATAATCGAACAGCCTCTCCAGAAAAGATATTTTACAAAAATGTATATATTTATCATGACGCACCGCTACAACTGTGATACACAACTTGTGCGACCAGCTGATGTTTGCTAGAAGCTTCAATACAGATGAGATTCAGGGAGGTCGACATCAGTGTCAGAGAGGATGTTGTGCTGTGTTTGTGTCAGCAAATCCCACAGCTTTAACAGCAAGGCCATCACAGAGCGCAATCTCAACAGTCTTCTTAAATATAAAGGGTCCAAGTTCATATCAAGGAGGAAGAAAACAATAAAGTCTAAATGTTAATGTTTTGAAAGTATATATTTTTTAAATATTCTATTCAAAAGTTATTTTTTGCATTTCATATTTTAATGGTTTTGTTTTTATTGTGTTAAAAATTAAATGATCAGGGTTTAATGCCACATGTACTGTCATATACACAATAAAATTAACTGAGTCATCCATTCTCATATTCATTCTTTCATTTCTTGGTATAAATTATAATCTTGTTATAGATTGTTAAATACCCAAAATGCCTTTAAAAGTATTGTAAAGGAGTCCCTGTCTATTATGGCTCTTATTGGCTGTCCTTTTTTTATTATGAGGTCCAAGTCCAAGAAAACATTTTTTAATTACATTTTAAGTATTGTCATGAAAAAACTTTGGTTTGATAAATTATATCTTTGTCGGTTAAACTTATTTCAGACATTAAGGCAAACACCTTCAGATCAAAAGTTTTCTTTAAGTGCGCCACACTTGACTGGTAGTGTATGCCATATCTTTCCAGACTCGTCTTTAGTCAAAGCAAAGACTATATCCCATGGTATTATATTGTTTTAAGTGTTTTTTTTGTAGTTGACACACATTAAACACACATACTGGTCTTATTGATTTAATTAGCAAACAGAAAAAAGTGAAATCCAACCTCTGTGGAAACGGAAACATGTATTAAAAACACTAAACTTGCTGAAGGGCACGGACTCATTGGGATTCATGCCAGCAACGTGGCCACAACGTCAAATATCCCAAACTGCTCAGTTACTCACAGCATACCCAAGTGTTGTCAGTCCCCGCTGGGAGATCCGGCCGTCTCCTCCAAGCTTCTACTTCATCCCTCGCAGATCTAAACCGGAGCAACCCGCTGCCGTAAAGCTAATATAATCCCACTTATCTTTGATGTCATCCCTACTTACGAGCCTCATCCAGAGCACTCAGCTACACTTACAAACACCAAACCGAAACATTGTATCCTAGCACAAAACATGACGGATTTATTTCAGCATACGTTCTGCAAATAAGGCCTTTAAGGGACGTTTAGGGTTATTCTTTGGAAAACTCATAGAGTCAACATCTATTTTGATAGCATCTAAATAGAAACGTTTGGCAACAATGCGTAATCCATAATATCTTTTATATTTAGTTTAGATTTGCCACCATGGGGGAGGAAAAGGATTACACAGACGATTGACTCTGGAAAAGTAATAAAGCAATAAGTACAAAGGAATGTACAAAGTTATGAAAAAAAAGTGTTTATCTTTTATTATCATCTCTGATGGTGGATCAATACTGCAAAAGCAAAGATGCGTTGAACACCACGAACCAAACAAAGACAGAAAACTAAAAGCTGAAATAGACAATAGAACCTTGTCAAAAATATACTAGAAAATAAATGGATTAAGGGGCTGTGATTGCATTGATTTTAATGTATACTATTGATGTCGTATGGCGGATTAATCACAGTGGAATTATGGGCAAAAGAAATTATGTAATGGTTTGAATGAAAAATAGATAATGGTTCATAATGGTATTTTAATTGAAACAATAAGTTTTTGTGATGTTTTTTTATTTCTCTTAATCGATTTCTTCTTTGCACATCTATTTATTTTTGTGGTAATGTAACACTCATATTTTACATCCACTTCTTTGCTTCCCTGAGGGTTAACAATAAATAAGACTACTTCTAACAGTTCTGCATGTGTTCTCTGACTGCTAAAAAAATAATAGAAACCATCACAGAAATTCAAATGGTTTTCATTAAAAATCAATTATGCACCATAAGCTTTAGTCATTAAACCATTACAAAATGTTTGGAGTTTATTTTGGGTATAAATCCAATAGGATTTAACATTCCACATTCCATACTGTTTGTGTTGACACCATAATAACCATTAAAACCAATACAACCATTACAAAACCATTACAAAACCATTCAGCAGGGTGTTTTGTGGCTTTGATCTCTTTAAAAACATAAATTTATTACAAAGAAGTATTAAAATAAATAATTCAAAAAAAAACTAAGTTGTACATTATCAATGTTAAGAAATTATAATAAAAATTTGTTTTACTTATCTCCTTTAGTACATATTATGCTACCAGCATTTGCAGTATGTTGCGGTAATACAAAATATAATGATATAAAACCCCTCTTCTAACATATAAACCCTAAAGCTGAAATGACTCCTGTACATTCTCAAAGTGGTCATATGACAGTAAAACAAATATTTTTTGTAAGTATCAGGTGTATAGAAATGTAATTTCACAACTCTGAGAAATCCGTTCATCGTCAAACACAAATAACAAGAAGACCAATTGTTTAATACAACTGTTATTTTTGTTTATGTCAATTGAAAGCATATCCTTGTCCATCTTATCAATTAATGTTGAACCACATTGGTCGCCAGAAAGGTTTAGAAGAACCTCTAATTTTGTGTTCTGATGTTAAACAGACATCCTAGGGATATCAAACAACTTAAGGGCGAGTAATGTATTGCTGAATTTGCATTTTGTGGGTGAACTGGCCTGTTAAATATTCCTGGAATATTTAACCTGGAATAGCGACACTGGACAGGACACCGTTCAGAAATAAAGCCAGTATCATATAATCAACGAGTGGAAAGAACTATCCAGACCATTGACCACAACAACCAATCCCTGATGACTACAGCAGAAAAACGGGCCAAAATGCTCCTCTGTACGACCGACCGAGGTTAAGTGTGACTCCTCACTTCGAGATGACTTCTTATGAGCTCAGACTGAACATCCGCAGGCTCGGGGATCTCAGCGGGAGAGGACGTTCCTCCTCACTTTCATCTCTCCATCCTCCTCGGCTGAGTCTCATTTAAATGTCTGTCATGCCCCCTGTCAGTCGACTGAAAGAAATAATTATCTGCTTAAGCTCATTAAAGCAGGAACAGCTTTAGCACTTAAAACCCCACCGAGCAGCTCCGAGCTGGCACAAGGTGCACGATCTCTTTAGATTGATCTCTTTGAGAGACGAATTCGATAGTTGGTAGTGTCAAACCAGTAAAGGATTATTATGCTCTCAAATGCTTCAGTTACTAATAACGTCATTGGACTTACACTGTATAAAAATAATAAGGAAGTACTGGGAGAAAATGACCAAAAAGTGAAAAGTGTACAATACAGATTTTAGAGTGTAGCTTCATATATAAATTCAATGCTCTATATGAATAATGCTGTTTGTTATTGATGGGAGGCTTTATTCTCTTAATACGAGACTGCATTTTACATGGGTGGTCACCATGATAATCGGAATCCTAAAAGTTTGTCTTTACATAATGTTTGTTTGTGGATCGTTTACAATATGTTTACATTATTTGTATTACGTAAATGCATTTAAGAAACATATGCAATTTAATAAATGTCTCTATATCATAGAAAAACATATGTCAATATTTTTAATTAAATTTGCATGTATGTGTATTTGTTTATATGAACAGAATACACCATGCATTATCCATTATGAGATTAATTACAATTAGTCTTTTTGAAAGCCCTAATTTCAATAAAGTAACTTTTTCTGGAAGGCAAACTTGCATGTTTTTAGAAGTAAAATTTTATTGAAAAATAAGCAAACAGGAATGTCATCCGATTGTTTTGAATACTTTAGTTTTTTAGCAAATCTTCCTTATCACAGATTTGTAAAAAAAAATCATGAATGTAATTTTAAAAATCGGATACCTTACGTACTTTTTCAAACATTTGTAAGTTTTTTAAATCTACTTTTTTAAAGTAATAGTTCACCGAATTATAAAACGTAATCATTCACCTTCCCCTTTTGGACACAAGAGAAGATGGAAAGACTTTTTGAGTCAAAACAACGAAAAGCCCCAATGTCCTATAGTAATCAACATTCATAAATATATTTTTTCGTGTCCTACTGAAGAAAGAAAATCATACAGGGTTAAAAGACATGAGTAAAAAGTTAATTTTCAACTGATTTCTGTATAAAAATAAAGGATTTTTTACAGATGTGCATCATGGTTGGTCATTCGTCTGTTGAACACCTTTGAACACCTTTTCTCTTAGCTAATGCTTCTCCCAGGACAACACACACACCTTCTTCCTCCTGTCCATCATCTGGTTTCTCTGTGCGCCCTGACCTTGGCCGGGTAATTACCTCTGGCCCTCCACCTGTTCCTCCTGTCAGACGTGCACACATCACTCATATCACAGGTAAAAAAACAGCCGCTCACGTCCAAAACCTAGAGAGCGGCCTACAGAGACCCTTCTGGGCCAAAAGAATTGAGTTTGTTTCTTTGTTTCAGCAGATTCTCTGTGACTTTCTCAGAAGAACAATAGAATGTTGTCTGATGCGAGACCCTACAAGGAAAATACAAATCAAATTTAGGCATCCTTTGAAATGTCATCCTCCATAAACCGAGGGCAAAGCTCTACGCTAATGAAAAGAAAATTTCATTTATGGATAGAGATAATGGAAGCTCGCTCCACAAATAGTCTCCTCTCCTTCACAGTGGGTTGTCATGTCCTCACCAAAGACTTATGAAAAATTCACATTTAGTCAAGGTGCGCACACACATACACGCACACATGTCTACTGTACACAAAGACGATCAAGTACAGACAATCAGGATATTAATTCACTGTTTTGATAATTTGCGGCTCATTGAGAGTCAATTATATTTGATTGTATTGAGGTGAAAGAGTTGTATAACATAACACTTTTAAAAAGGAAAATGTACAAGCAAGGATCTGTTAGTCGTACAATATCAATTAATTGGACAGACATTTCGCATCAAAATGCATGTTTGCATGCAAATCAGCTGTACGACACGTTTATGAAACATTCCTGCAAAAAAGTGATAGTTCACCAAAAAGTGTAAATGTAAATGATATACATGTGTGACTTCCTTCTTCTGCAGAACACAGAATAAGACTTTATGAAGAGTGTCAGCAATAAAACCACAGTTACACAGTTATTTTATGAATAAAAAGCCAATGCAAGTAAATGGGTCCTAACATTCCCCAAAATATATTCTTTTATGTTCTGCAGAAGAACGAATGCTCGGCAAAAATCCTAAGTAAATAATGAGAAGATATTTTGAAGAGTGTTGGTGATCGAACAGAAGCGACCGTTCAGTTGCATTGAGATTCAACACCAATGCTAGTGAAAGGGTTCCAACTTTCTTTCAATTTCTTTTTTTCGGACAAACTGATATTAAAATGATACAAATAGAAAGTAAATAATGGAAAAAAGTTTGAAGTATGTTGGTAATCAAACAGCAGTGACAACCATTAACCATGTTATGAACATAAAAACCAATACAAGTGAATAGGACCCAAATTTCTAATAAAATATATTTTTGTGTGTTCTGCAGCAGACATTTTTATTCGAAACCATCCAAAGATGAATTTGTGCCAAAATTCTTCAAAATATGTTATGTTGAGTTTTTCAAAAGTCATATAGGTTTGAAATATCAAATTAAGAGGGTTTAACTATCACATTAAACAGAGCACAACATATATATTTTTTATGTGGATGTCAAATATATACAGTAAATATTGCCAATAAATACATACTCAGTAAATTATTGTGTCTATCTTAAAACATCTTATACATTGCCAACTGTGCGTAAACATTTTTTATATGTCTATATTGCATTTCCCTCTATTCATTGCAATGAAACTGCACTACCTAAACAATTTCCATCATCTTTAATACAAAACTTTTTTACAATAAACTAATACAAGTTTGTACCAGAGTTTGTTCCGGAGAAAAGCTGAAAATCCTCATCTGTGAAATGACAGTATAGAGTCACAGACACCATTCATCAAAAGTGAGCTCTTCCATTAATGAAATGGGTGGAAAACAGCTGAAGTATGGAAAAGTGACACACTGCTTGAGATCACATGATTGATGCCTCTATTACTTGCTTATTTGATCAACACTGTAATTATTTGCACCAACACACTTGTCACACCCAATCTGGAAAAACTAACAACAGCTTCCCAAAAGCCGAACCCTTGTCTTGCTGGTTAGCCGAACACAGAGCAAAAAATGAACTCGCGACGGATGTTCTAACCAAGTACAAAGAACAAGCTTCATTTGAACCATTAAGAGCTCACAAAGCACATTGGGACTACAGTGATGGTTTATTGCCTCCTGAAGTATAGAAAATGATACACGCTGCAATTTACTGAAAATGGTACACATGGTTTTATTTGAGGAACAGGTTTCTGATGTGCTACAGGCCAGAAAGAGATTGGTTCCATCTACCAGCCATTTCAATTTCAAGAAATGGAAAACGCTCTTTAGAGACTTTCCTATTTAAATTTCACTTGAAACCTGGACTGAAAAGGTATTAGGACCCCATTTCCCCAAAAGGAATCGACTGCTGCGTTTTAATGCAACAGTAGAATTTCCATTCATGCTTTGATGACCATAAGAGAATCGAATGGGGACTGAAAAAGAATAGCAAGGAACATGGCACGGACGCTTTGGTCGCAGAACAACTCGAGATACAATTGAAATTGAAAGCGTCCAATTTGTTTTAAAGGATCAATTCACGGAAACAATAAAACTTTAACAATTTCCAAATACTTCTTTTTTTAAATGCCTGAGATTCAAAACACGAAAGAACATTTATTTCCACTACCACTGACAGCTACTGGAAGATCATCAAAGAGGATTACAGATGAATCGTTCCTTTAAGCAATCTTGTTTTTAACAATTTCAGCCAGCATATTTCGTGTGTTGATGGATACCTCCAGATGAAAAAACACAATTAAGTGCTTTGAGGCCAAGCGAGTCGCTTGACAGAAGTCGTACCGAAAGAACGGAATGACAACGTAACAAAAGAAACAGCACATTAAATATCCATTTTCGAAAGCTGTTATCAGACCAACACACAAAACAGCAAACCCGACAGTCTTTCCTAGGGTCAACTTATTGCTTTCGGAGACAAAGGAGCCCTTGCTCGGAGGACCCCAATTATCCAGAAGATAATTATACAACACCACAGTACATGATACCACAAACATGTTATCGAAGTAATTCAGTAGAAAATCTAATTACGAAACAAACATAGAAAATGTAGGCGCTTTAAAAAACCCAAAGAAGCTTTTTTGAAATAAGTATAGCCCATTTACTTCTGTTGTACTATGGACACCAACCAATGCAAATGAAGGCGTCCCTCAAAATATCTTCTTTTGTATTCTGCAATCTGCAATTTTGGTTAGCCGGTCTAAAGCATGTTCATTGTGATACTTAAGTCCACCTTTCTGACCAAACTCCCATCCAAACATTTCCCTTGCTGACAAAGTCACGTCAACCCGCTGGAAGCAGGTCACATTAAATCTAATACAACAGCACTTGACCGCAGGTAAACAATAGCCGGCAGCGATGACATCTCACCTCCCTCACATACAGAGAATATATGAGCCGGCAAGAGCTCCTGGCACTGAGATGAGACATGGATGGGGATAATGAGGGACAGAAGGTGGAGCGGAGAGCACTTTCACTGAAGTCATGTAAAGCTCTATAAAGAAATGAATGAGTTCATGGGCTAAACCTTTCAACAACAGATCTGTATGGTATAATATCGCTGGTGTGGATGTAGTAGAACATCAACATAGATGCTACTGAGAATTAGTTTTAAAATTCAAGATGGACCGCAGTTGAAATTGTGTCTACTGGTCACAAGTTTTAAGAAACTTAGTCATGTCTTCATATTTTTTCCACATTTACAATAATTATAAACTCGTGAAAATGATCAGCAATAAGACAAATATATTATACTGTAACTGAAAAATAAAATAAAATAATACATTATCTGCAGTGTTGTCATCTTTTTTTACAAGAATTTAATTTAATTAAATTTGATTTGATTTGATTTAATTTAAGGTTTTTTAAAGATTATTCTTCTATTCTGCTCTCATAATGATTCTTCTAAATAATGAGAAACATTCACTCAAGTGTCCCAAAACTTATTACCAGTAGTGTAGATTTGAGCTTCACAGGTAAAAATATATAAATGGGATTTAGTTTAAAACAATAACATTTCCTTGGATAGAAACTACAAATTTGCCTGGAAATAGTCATTGTTATAAATACATTTACATGACATCAAGGCATTAAGCAGATGTTTTTTATCCAAAGTGACTAACAATGGATCAAGACAAAACAAGAACCAAAAATTCTGGGTTAAAAATGTGCCAAGGTGTCTTTAATGCATCTAGGGTCAGAAAGGAGAACCCAGTTATCGGGTAAAATTAGCACAATACCATTTTTCACAGGACAGAGAGAAGAGAAGAAAGATCTAAAAAAAATGCAGATTGTTAGACACTCATAGGATCTAACTTTCAGGTAACAATATTTCATTTATTTAAAAAAAAGTGTGTGGAAAATCAGGATCCAAAAAAGATTTACCTTTGTCTTTCGAAACAATAGTGGATAACAAACTATTATACATCAGGAAAACTTAAGACCTGCTTAAGACCAAAAACACTGGATGTTTAGTTTGAATAAAGGAACAAACAAACAAGGCATTTCCATATCGTCCATAGATTTTCAGCAGTCACTAAAAAGGCCTGCCCTGGACCCTTGAAGAAATGCACTAAACTTTGATTCCTTCTGGAGGTAACAAAAAACATAAACCTCCGCATAATGTAAATGAAAGCGAGTACATTTCACACCCAATCGACACCTCAAGTGAGCAGCAAAACATGACAAAGGGTTCCGTTTAAATAAACAGATCTACCTACGCAGCGAGCCGCGTGACATCAAACGCTGGCACCAAACACAGCTTTGTTCGTTATGATGGGAGAGATAGTTTTGCTATGGCACGTAACTCGCTTTAAGTAAAATGCGGCACTTTGTTTTACATTTAAACAGAAATGTCAAATTCACAACACTTTCATATTTCTTATATGACTCCTTCAAGCAAATATCAGATCTAAGTCTAAAACTGCGTGGCTATGATGTCATACATGGGCAGATGAAGAAAATCCCCAAAAAATGTAAGGCCTTGCTGAACAAAAGTTTTTTCTCCATCAGACAGGACCCCGACATTTACATCTCCATTGAGAAAAACAAGGTGAGCTAAAGCCACAGTGGAAAATTCACGGAGTCTGTTGATAAAGATAAACTCCGCACATGCTGCATCACTATTCTTTTCTTTGGCTCAGAGCATCTCTCTGAAAGAAGACCATCCGCTGGCAGCGTGCGCGGATACACAGAAAGAGCGAAACAAAGGAAAGCTTGTGAGCATCTGGCTATCCCTGACAACTGGCAACTGTGATAACCCAGCAGGCAAGCATCAGACAAGGAATAAAAAGGCAGGGACGGCGTGCCGACTACAAAGAGTACTCGGGTACCACAGTGCTTCGAGCCTTTAAACTGCCAACCCCTGAGGATGAATCCAGAGGACGCAGCGTGACCAAATCTGGTAAAGAAGACAATTAACAGTAATCGCTTTGTGTGAGGTGGATGTGGGTCATATCTGTTACGTAATAATCTTTCAACTACAAGTTATTCCCAAACAAGTTTGAATTATATTCCTCTGCTATTGGTAGGTCAAAGCTCGATCCCAAACCAAAGGTTTATGTCTGACAATTTATGTGTGATTAAGACTTAAAACATGGAAAACTTTTTCATTCATTTCAAATCATCCGGACCATCCCTTCCCTCCCAGCGTTTTGTCTTTTCGCTTTTCTTCATTGAACCTCTTGGAACGTAAGCATTTTGAATGCATCTCGCATCGAGCGGAAGCTATTTGAACATGCTGCTCACTCACTTCATACGGCAGCCAGACTCATCTGTCAGGGAAGATATATATCTCCACCCGGTCCCCTGATACAAACACACAAACAGCTATCTCTTTACCCCTACTACACACAAGTTACCGTCCCCCATTCACCCAGGTGTTTAGAGGGAAGACAGAGCCGGAAATTAAACAAGCGTCTTTTTACTTTGAGCCGAATTAACTTGGATCGTGATCAGGATTGTGCTGATAACCGTATAGCTCCCGAAACAAAGGCTTTTGAGCTCTTAAAGTGTCGTTACATCGACACAGGACTGATGATGCCGGACAAACTCATGAAAACAGACACATTTATATAAAGGACGCAAAAGTCTTCTTGCCTTATGAATAGAGTGGCCTCCAGACGGTGTGGCGGTAAACTTTTCAGACATTTACTTATATTTAGTAATTGAAATGTGTTATTAACCCCTGAAAATCATTGTTTCTTCATAAATCTGTTGATGTTCATTGCAAGAATTGTTTAATATATTGGAATAACAGTCTTCATCATAACAGTGTTTCTACATTCAAACCCTGCATGCTCTTGAGGAGAAGAGAAAGTCTAGATTCCCAGTCTCTCCTTTAGCACTGCAATAACAAGAGGTTTTAAAACTAATTTGAGAATATAACAAATCCAACAGCGTCTATCTGCTTCATTCACTGAGGTCAACAGGTGACATGCGTCACGTCTGGTTGCCTTGACACCAGTAAAACAGATGAAGGTAGAGCACCAGGCAGCTTTCATAATTCACTTCCTGCTGTTTATGGCGCCTGAAACTACACTGGAGCGCTGCTTTCTCCATTCATCAAAAACACAACGCAGCCACTTTCCCACTGAGCAAATGTGCCATACAGGCTGTTTGAGTGGCCATTTCTGTAAACACCACTATTTGTGTTGTACTCATGTTCGGCATTAAGGAAAAACAGAGGTATGTATTATGGAGCTAATAAAGTTCGATTCCCTTCCATGTTGGTTACCATCAACGTCAACTCAACATTAAAAAAAACATTGAAGTGATGGTTCACCCAAAAGACATATACTCAATACAAACATTTTCATCATTAACTGACAATGCAAACCTAAATTTATACATAATATATAAGATGATATTTTGAAGAATGTTGGCACCCTTGCATTGGTTTCGTGTCCGTACAATAAAAGTGAACAGACACCACGGAAGAAAGAAAGTCATTAAGGTGTGAAATAACAAGACAGAAAATACACAACGACAGACTTGAAATATCAAACAGTTATGCAACATAATCAAGTACAAGTTGGATAAGAGAAATATAAGTTATCTACATTTTTATAAAAGTCTGAAAAGCTTGAAATGTACATTACATAAAAATATGTCAAAGTGGAAGCAATAAAATCGAATTTACTGTTAATTGAATTGCGATTTAGCAAAGAGCAGTCAGAGCTTCACAAATGAAATTAGTTATCCAGTGTTTGGTTCTGCTTTTACCTCCGTGTCAACATAATGAGCCATAAACATTAATGGCATCTTTAGTCACCCTTCTGCTCTCAGAACAGTTGCTGAAGTAAACCCCCAAAGATGCATTTCACTGGCTTTCCCACAGCTATGTTAAGTCACTGTTAAATGTCTGTATGCCTCTCAATGTGCGTGAAATTTATATATTCTGTCTGTAAAAGGGCAAGAAACATCATAAAAATATATAGTTCAGGTAACATTAAGTTATTTCAAAATGTAACTAACAAAAAAGGCTGTATAAAAGCCATAGCCTTAATCGCATTTTTCTTGCTGTGTGACGTGAACTTGGGGCTCGTTTGCTATGCTTGCCGCATATGGAATTTCAATGAGGAAATGTGACAGGTAAATTGAGACTAGTGAAGTCAAGAAAGCTGCTTTCTGCTGACATGATAATCACTTTCCGCATATCAATATATTTGCGCTGAAGTGAATTTGATTTTCTCTTAAATAGAACAATCTATCAGATACCGTTATATATTTAATAATGCTGTTTGTAACAGCACTTTTTTACAGTTTGCCTTTTGCGCTTAATGTTGGTTAGGGTTAGATTTAAGTATGAATATAATAATGAAGAAAAAGAAGAAGAATATGAACAATGATGATGAAAGAAGAATTAATGAAAATAAGCATAAGACGACCACAAATAATCAAAGGACGATGATGATGCTCCAAAAGAAGAAGACTATATTAAGGAAGAAAATTACCAGAAAAAGAAGAAGATGCAAAAAACTAAGTAGCAGCAAAAAAGGAGCAAAAGAAGCAGAAGCAAGAGAAGAAGCAGAAGAAGAAGCAGAAGCAAAAGAAGCAGAAGCAAGAGAAGAAGCAGAAGCAAAAGAAGCAGAAGCAAAAGAAGCAGAAGAAGCAGAAGAAGCAGAAGAAGAAGCAGAAGCAGAAGCAGAAGCAGAAGAAGAAGCAGAAGAAGAAGCAGAAGCAGAAGAAGAAGCAGAAGCGGAAGCAGAGTAAGAAGCGGAAGAAGAAGCAGAAGCAAGAGAAGAAGCAGAAGCAAAAGAAGCAGAAGCAAAAGCAGCAGAAGAAGCAGAAGAAGAAGCAGAAGCAAAAGAAGCAGAAGCAAAAGAAGCAGAAGAAGAAGTAGAAGAAGCAGAAGCAGAAGCAAAAGAAGCAGAAGAAGAAGCAGAAGAAGAAGCAGAAGAAGAAGCAGAAGAAGAAGCAGAAGAAGAAGCAGAAGCAGAAGCAGAAGCAAAAGAAGCAGAAGCAGAAGCAAAAGAAGCAGAAGAAGAAGCAGAAGAAGCAAAAGAAGCAAAAGAAGCAAAAGAAGCAAAAGAAGCAGAAGAAGAAGCAGAAGGAAAAGAAGAAGCCGAAGAAGCCGAAGAAGAAGAAGAAGAAGAAGAAGAAGAAGCCGAAGAAGAAGCCGAAGAAGAAGCCGAAGAAGAAGCCGAAGAAGAAGAAGAAGAAGAAGCAAAAGAAGAAGAAGCAGAAGCAAAAGAAGCAGAAGAAGAAGCAGAAGAAGTAGAAGCAGAAGCAGAAGCAAAAGAAGCAGAAGAAGAAGCAGAAGAAGAAGCAGAAGAAGAAGCGGAAGCGGAGTAAGAAGCAGAAGAAGAAGCAGAAGCAAGAGAAGAAGCAGAAGAAGAAGCGGAAGCGGAGTAAGAAGCAGAAGAAGAAGCAGAAGCAAGAGAAGAAGCAGAAGCAAAAGAAGCAGAAGCAAAAGAAGCAGAAGAAGCAGAAGAAGCAGAAGAAGCAGCAGAAGAAGCAGAAGCAGAAGAAGAAGCGGAGTAAGAAGCGGAAGAAGAAGCAGAAGCAAAAGAAGCAGAAGAAGAAGCAAAAGAAGCAGAAGCAAAAGAAGCAGAAGCAAAAGAAGCAGAAGAAGCGGAAGCAAAAGAAGCAGAAGAAGCGGAAGGAAAAGAAGCAGAAGAAGAAGCAAAAGAAGCAGAAGAAGCAAAAGAAGCAGAAGCAAAAGAAGCAGAAGAAGAAGCAGAAGAAGAAGCCGAAGAAACCGAAGAAGCCGAAGAAGCAGAAGAAGAAGAAGAAGAAGAAGAAGAAGCAGAAGCAAAATAAGAAGAAGAAGAAGAAGAAGCAGAAGCAAAAGAAGCAGAAGAAGAAGCAGAAGCAAAAGAAGCAGAAGAAGAAGAAGAAGAAGCAGAAGCGGAAGAAGAAGCAGAAGAAGAAGCGGAAGAAGAAGCAGCAGAAGAAGAAGCGGAAGAAGCGGAAGAAGCAGAAGCAAAAGCAGAAGAAGAAGAAGAAGAAGAAGAAGAAGAAGAAGAAACAAAAGCAGAGGCAGAAGCAGCAAGAAAAGAAGAAGCAGAAGAAGCAGCAGAAGCAGAAGCAGAAGAAGAAGCAGAAGCAGAAGAAGAAGCAGAAGCAAAAGAAGCAGAAGAAGCAAAAGAAGCAGAAGCAAAAGAAGCAGAAGAAGCAGAAGCAGAAGAAGAAGCAGAAGCAAAAGAAGCAGAAGAAGCAGCAGAAGCAAAAGAAGCAGAAGAAGAAGCAGAAGAAGAAGCAGAAGCAAAAGAAGCAGAAGAAGAAGCAGAAGAAGAAAAAGAAGCAGAAGAAGAAGAAGAAGAAAAAGAAGAAGAAGAAGCAGAAGAAGAAGAAGAAAAAGAAGCAGAAGAAGAAGAAGAAGAAGAAGAAGAAGAAGAAGAAGCAGAAGAAGAAGAAGCAGAAGAAGAAGAAGAAACAAAAGCAGAGGCAGAAGCAGCAAGAAAAGAAGAAGCAGAAGCAGAAGCAGATTCAGAAGAAGCAGAAGAAGCAGAACATGAAGAAGAAGCAGAAGAAGAATCAAATAAAAATCTAGCTGAAACACGAAAAGTTTTTACAGTATGTTTAATATGCAAAAGTTCACAAGTCAGAGAAGAAATAGCATACAAACACTCTCAAAGACAATGCCTTTGTCTCAAGACTCTGACAAACTGTTTTGACTTCACAAGTTTGAACTCCCCAGACACAATTGTTGAACCAGCAATACATGCAAACTCTTACTGAAGCAAATTATACCACAAAACTGATTCACACCCAAGTCATAATTTCAATCTGCTCAATATGTATTACAAGTCTCTCGTGAAAGAATGAGACAATAACCTCATTCATCAGTGGGAGGTGTGACAGCCATTGAAACTTGGAGAACATTTTCCTCCACGCCAAATCTACTTAACATTGCAAGTAACAACAACTCTAAATGCTTTTAATACAGCAGTGCTAAAACAGAATATCATCCTATGGGACTTGACTGAATTCTTCAGGACGGATTTCCAAGCAATTACAGTGATTTTACAGAAAACTACTCATGCTAATGAAGCAGATGGCAAACTCGAATGATCAGAGTCCCTGTGGCTAAAATATAAATTTGATTACATATTACTCTTGATAAGACACTCTGCAAGACAATTCTTTCAGATTTGAATGTAATTGTGTATAGTTAATGCGTTTTCAACTAAATTCTCATGTGTTTTAGACCACAACTGTGTTCTAAGAAATGTGTTGTCAGTTTTATAATAAAACCCTTGTTAATGCAAAGTTGCATCATAATATGGATTTTTGCATTGTTTTATACTTTTTACTTCACTTATTTAAGAAGTACAATATAAACATGCATTATATAATACATGATCTTGCAACCAAATAGCACAAGTTTGAAGCCGCTCTGTTATAATGGAATACAGGCATGCAAACCTCTCTAATCTAATGTCACAAAACTTTTACAATTTAAAGAACAAACTCTCTATTCTACAAGTCAAAATGTTAAAAGCTCCTTTATTTGTATGGCGCTTTGGATGACTATACAACATCCATATAACAAGACAATTTATTTAGCTGTGTAAAAAGTCAAATACTGTTCCTTTGATGTACCTACAGATTGAAACCAGCGAGTATTTCGAATGTGGAGCTGTATTTTACAAATGCACTAGAGACCCCTGCTAAGTCGTGATTGCTTTGGACACACAAGCCAGGAACGGATAGCTCCAGGAATATGAATGTGGGTTGTTGGACAACCCCTATGACTATAGCTTCATGTCTATGTGGTAACAATACGCAACAATGATGCAAAACCAGATCAATGCTGGATTTATACAAGCATTCTTCTGAAGAACATCAATGTGTACAAAACTCGTCTTTAAACGCAAATAGCCACTCTCGTCAAATCCCAAACATGGCCTTTTCCAGACACATAAGCGTTTACATTTCTGGTGGATGAACATGTGGGTCTCCATGGCGATGGCCATCTGCACAGCTTCCAGGGAGCTGGTGGGTTGATGGATTTACGCCCAGACTGAGAAAGAGCTCATTGATTTCCAGTTCTGGAAAGGTGTGATGTCCTAAGATTGAGAGAATACTCCTGACATCACCCCTGTGCTGCCCGTAAACCAACAAACAGGGTCCAAGGATAGCTTCAAAGTGCCATTGACGACATAAAATGACCTTCAGAGAGTTGTGAAGTTGTGAAAGTAATGAGGTGGACTGTTGGAAACATGTCATCATCACAGCCGTCTACATCCCTAACATCAGATATAACAACCCTTGCATGCTCACCCTTCTTTATTAAAATTATGCAGTTTGTATGTGAGGTGAAGTAAAAGATGTAAAGAAACACTTATGAGACTTTGGTATATATGGTCTAGGCACAAACGCAAAGGGATGTGCGATATCGCAAAACTGACATTGGATTTTTAACTGGAATATTTTATAAAAAATCTTTATTAAACTAATGTTAATTGTATAATGCAATGTAAGTCACTATGGATAAAACCCACCAAATGCATAAATGGAATGAAATGGAATCTGCATGCAAATACAGAAAATGTTTACTGTATATATGTCCGTTAAATTGAAAACAGCATGGGTAATTGAAAATTAATGCCATCCTCGATAATGTGATTTTGCCCATTCTTCAGAGACATCTGATATTATTGCACACAATATATCTTGTACACTCCTAAACACGCATACCATTTTTTTAATGTAAAGGTCTTTTTAGCATACTTTGTTGGCATGGTTGTAGTTTGTGTATATAAATATTATGTCTCTGACGATTGTAGTGGTGCAGTAGATAATAATAATACGAAGTAAGTCACGCACAAACAACATTGTTTAAGCAACACTTGCACATGCTAAAGTCTAAAATTGTAATGGACATGCATAGGGCTGGGCGATGTGGCCAAAATTTCATATCCCGATATAGCTCATTTGATATCCCGATAACGATATGCATATTGATATAGCAATTTTTCTGTTAATTCAGTTTATGAATAGTCTATATAAAATTGCAATGCGGAAATGCAGTTCTAAATGATATACAAAACAAATAAAGGTACTTTGGACTAAATTTTTATTTTATTTAGAACCGTTTTTGTCAAGCAAGACTGTTGGTAATGTTAACACCTGCCATTAAAATATTTCAACATATAACAGCCAACTTTTAACAGTAACACCACCCAGACTTCTCTTGCAGCATCATGTAGGTGTAAAGATGTTTACAAGTACTATCCTTATAGAACAGGTAATAGAAAGACAGAAAAAGCCTGTGTATTACTATTGGATATAAAAAAGTAACAAACTGAAAACCTCTTAGGTTTGAAGAGCATGGTGCAGGGCAAAATACCAAACATAAACTTCAAAGTTTAAAGTGCAACACCCACAAAGTCAGCTTCAATATATTTTTAACAAAATCCAACAAGTGTACAAAAAAAACTTTCAACTTTAAATGGTAACAGCAAACAAAAATAATACAGGCCTACAGTCCTAGCCCCTAAAATAAATGTTGTACACTACAGGAGAAGTAAAATGTATTAGTTAATTACATTTTATAAAAGAAATTTATTAATTAATTTAATTTTCATCTCACAGTTACAATTTTTTAAAACCGTGCAATTCTATCTCATAAAAAGCATTGTATCTTATGATTATGACATTTGTATTCCATAACTTTGATTTCATCTTCCTATAGTTTTTATAATTATGCTACGATGCGCCCATTTCACTCGCATATACGTCTGTGTCTGGAGTTTGTTTTGAGCGCTTATGCGACCACTCAACGCCGCTTTTGCAGTTTTTGCTCTTTGACTCTCTCTGTATTCTTTTTCATGGTTCTTGCGCAGGTGATAAAATAAATTAGTAGTGTTGGAATCCGTTGTTGGCACTGTAACCCGGCAAACTTTACAAACAACTGTTGTCTGGTGTACGTCGGTCTTCTTATATCTAACAGAAGACGCCCCTCTTTTAGGTACAAGCTCCTCGGTTTGGGTGGGCTGGTCATCTTGTTGAGAATCACCCTGGTCTGAACCGCGTATACTACCGTATTTCTCCATGTTTGTTTATGTATTACAGCGTGCATGGGCATGCCGTGGCATGAGGTGCATCTTGACGTAAAATTCTGCCGTAAACGCCTTATCGTGGCGTAAACGATAGAGCCTTATATAAAACGATAGACATTTTCTATCGTCCAGACGATATATTTCGTCATATCGCTCATCCCTAAATGTGCATATGGTTTTGGAAAACCGTACCATCAGAGCTTACACAACGACAATAGACAAAGCATCGTCGTTTTTTCAGAAACACATTTTTTGCATTTTCAGTCCCCAAAACGCAGTTTTGTAAATAAACGACCAAAAAAACATTAAACCCTTTTAGTTTTTATTTGATCACGCTTTCACGTCAATGGCCTTTCAGTTGCTAAAGTTCTAAGGGGTATATTGATGACTCCGCAATATCACGGCGAATGGGATCTCAAATAGATGTAAAGGACACAAAAACACAACTTCATATCCAACAAGGTGCAACGCGATCGAGCTTAAGGCATTAAAAGCTGATAAAACATAGTCTGTAAACACACAAGCATCATTTCTTTAGGCCCACATAGCTCAACAAGGGTGATGACTCACCGGCATAAAAGAGCTTCAAAGGGACAAAAATACAGCCAAGTACACATCAAATATAGCCTCCCGCTTGATGGTTCCGAGTCGTCTAACAGAGATGTTGCTTGTCGTGCAGGTAGCATCAAAATAACGCAGCCGGAGCTTTTTTACATTAGCCTCTGACCACATAAAGGCTCGGTGGAATACGGAAAGCTCTTTTTTATGGCAGACTGGGGAGATAATGCACCATCGGTTCATTTCTCATTGACCATAAAAGCAAGATGAAGAAAATGTGAATTTCAAAATGACATTTTTGAAAACTAGGCCAAAAATGATATGGAAATTCAAAACAGTTTCTCGAAGAGGTGAGTTGAAAATAGTTTAGAGGAAATGAGAACTATCGAGGCACTATGGTTTCTATCTTGCAAAATGTCAAATGTATTCCTGCCAAGAAGCTAAACTCCAACCCAAACTCTTTACGTTTGACGTACAAACTGCACTGTAAATACAATTACAGACTGTATTTTAACCAATGTCCCTCATCTCTGATGTGCCGTTTGGCAGCAAGAGGCGAAACTGGGGCAACATGAATTGTAAATGCATCCCGTGAAGTACAAAAGCCGTTTACTTGAAACGCATAGAGCGAAATCTTTCCCTCAAGCCAAAAATGAGAAACGCTTTGCTAATAAATGGATTTCTTTGCATGGAACTAAGACAAGACAATCTGGCCCTTCGGATAAAGCCCCGACCGGAAGACGACGACGCAACCTCCTCGATTGTTCCAAATATGTCAGCTTTTCATCAGCGTTAAATCTTTCGGCTCACGAAGCCACGGATCAGGCATGAGGAGAGATGGGCTCGCACATGCCCGAGATTGTCCCGGAGGGCCGTGGCTTTACGTGAGCTGTTTTCTCTCGCCCGCTACACTGCTCCACGCCTGCTGTTGTGAGATCAGAAATGGAGTTGGTGAGGAGGACATGAAAGGCATCAGCTTTACATTAAACTTCAGTACCATAACAGAAACATCATCTCATGGATGGTGGGTTATATAATGGTAGTTTCAATAACAAGACATTTCTACATGTGAATATATGTTTAATTGCACATCAAAATCTTGAACTATTTCACTTATGGAAAAAAAGAGTTGGATTTGATTGTAACTTTCAACAAATCTTAACCTTTGAGAAATGACATAACAGCGTTTCCGTTATATGAATTTTGCCATTGTAAAGCAGCTCAGTGACGCAGTGTTTACACATTTAATTGATTTCTAATTTGTCCCGTCAATCTTATTAAGCTTGCCACTTTCACTTGACACCGGACCTTTATTAGCGAATTTTGGAAAAACCTTTCGTTCATTTCAAAAACGTGGCCCATACTAGCCAGTGTGGTCAACGTACAGATTTTGGAAAGGCTCTTTTGAACTATTGACTGTCTAGATATGTCAACAGTTTGGGAAATATTTGTAAACAATTCTTACTTTTAATTTTGGTTTCCGATAATGATAGAAACAAATGGTAGGTGTGATACAAATATTTTTTTCCACAATTTTTTTAACAAGGAATGTAAAAACAAATGTGTGTATAAAAATATGTATATGAAATAATAAAAAAGTATTAACATTGATTTTTTTACTAAGTTTAACCTAGTGTTAAATTGGCACATTTAATGAATAATTTATGAATCTGTTTATTGACTTCTAAAGTCAAGTGAGTATTCATCTTAAAAAAACGTGATGTCCACACTGGCAAACACAATCACAATTCTTTTCATAATCGAGCAGCCCTAAGCAAACAACTCAGAAAAGTGTGATGACTTCACAAATTATAAAAATTAACTTAAGGTTATCTTTTCTTACAGCAGATAACACTCAAAAGCGAATGACCAGTCTGGCCGAACACAAAGCATACATTCTATAACGTTTGTCTATCTGTTGAAATGTTGAACTGACTTTCACACACATTTAAAAAGTTATGAATTGCAGAGTTAATAATTCGTAAGTCTCACATAGCAAATTACATGCATTAATATTTTGTATGTTTTTTTTTTCAGGAAATAAACTACGGAAACCGTAGGTAAAGAAATAATGAAATCACACAATGCGTGGGGAATTCCAAAAATGGGGAACGGTTGTATGTCACCAGTAATTGCTTATGATCCAAGTCACCACCCTTTATTTATTATTTATTTTCTAATTTTAAATACACACCAATAACACCATAATGAGTCGCTGTCACAGTTCCTTTTCTGTTGTTAAGCACGACTGAAAAAGGCTGTATTTAGGTATTTATATTAGGACACACATGGTCAGAGTCCAGACCATCAGTACAGTTCTGCACCATCCCTCTGAGATGAGCTTCATGAACTTAATGCCATCATGCCAGTGTGTAACAATGGACTTCCTTTTTTAAAACACTAAAGTGTTTGCTGTGTACCACCTGCCAAAGTTGGCACACAGCGTCAAAAGACTGTGACCAATGCTTTGGCCATGGTTCCACTTATAGTCAAGGCGAACAGGACTCACCAGACATGCATGAAACCACTACCCACACCATAAACATCAAAATTCACCATGAAATCTGCAGATGTAATTTTGTTAAACAGCCGTTTCATTTTCAATCCCCTGAATAGCCATTATTTCCTCTCCTGCTATGTTAGTCTTGCCTATCTTAACATATCGACGCTCTTGTAAGGTCACATTTGCATCCACCACTATCTGCGATCTCTCGCGAAAGACATTCTTTGAAATACAGATTTGGCTTTCCTTAACAATTGTGTTCATTTAACCTAATATTAATCTTCATGGAAGACTGCTGACCCTGCCAATAACTAGTTCAGGTAAATGTTAACTCTTCACCTGCGGGGATATGGCTAATAGTTAGTGGCATCTAAACATTCTAGATTCTTCTCAAGTCCTCGTTAGGAAAATCAATAATTAATAAATGCTCAATTATTAATGATATCTACTAGGTTAATTAACGTCTTTAAGTTTAGGGTAACTTGACACCACACATCGATAGTTAACCCCAAAGTTAAAAGCTTCTCATGCAATACTAACTCTCTAGTTATTCTAATTCTTTGTTTGTTTGGCTGAACACAGAGAAAGTTGTTTGAAAGAATGCTCAATACCAAACAGTAGGAAATATTACAATGGTAGTCTTAAGTATTTTTCATGTTCTACATTATTCAAAATATCTTGTTTTGTGTTGGTAACAGAACAAAAATTTATTTTTTTCTACAATGGTAGTCAATGATAACCAAATCTGTTTGGTTACAAGCATTCTTACAAATACCTTTTCCTGTGTTTATAAGAACAAAGAAATTTGGCAGATTTGGAAAAACGGAAGGTGAATAAATAATGAAATGATGACAGAATTTTTTATTTGGTGACCTGTCACTTTAAACATATGCAGAGCTCGAATTTATTCAAGTCTGATGGAGGGGGTCATCATTGGGGTGGTGATGTTTTTAATAAATAATATAATAATAGCTCTTGAGGGTACACTTTATGAAACGGAGACTTTTATGATCACAGGGAACATATATTTTTGCAGGTGAAAATATTTAGGCTCCAAAATATTCACCAAACTTTATTGAAAAAAAAAATTTTTTTTGAATGAGACAACTGAATAATAAAAAGAAAGCCAATAAAATCTCTGAAAATCTTCCCAGCAATAGAGTTGCTAGTTCATTCTGTCTCAACTCTCGGAACAATTTATTGACCATTAGAAGTGATGAAAGGCAAATATTAAATGCCAAAGGTTAATCTTTAAGTAATCAATTAATTTGTAGGGGGGTATAATTGACATTTTCCACCTTGAATTTTGAGTCATATTAGATGTGTTACAAATGACATGGGAATTATTTTCAATAAAAATATTTCAATAAAATCTGTTATAGCATTCCTTGATGCATTTTATCATATAGCTGACATTTAAGAATATGAAGAAAGGGCATTTTGCGCTCTTTTTATAAAAATATATGAAAAAAAATTGTGCCAGGAAAATATTGAAAGTATGGTTGTTTCGACATGGAGTATAATAATCATAATATTTAACAACTTGGAAAATGTGAACAAAAAGATACAAGTAGGGATGCACCGAAATTACAATTCTTGGTACCATCAAATTCATAGCAATGGCTTACAAAAATCAAGGCAAGTACACAATAGTATATTTAAATTTCAAAGACTTTATCAATTACATTAAAAATCTGTTTGAGCACATTGCAAAAATGCACAATATAAAGTAATATAAAATGTTTAGAGTCTCCTAAGCAATGAGCGGAAACCAACCACGGAATGAAAACCTAAAAAAATGACTGTCCTAGAGTCTGTCAGCACGTTTCTTTGAGATCATTTCGGATACTCTGCACTTCATGGCAACTAAACTTGATCCGTGTTATAAACATCATTCCATGGAGGCAGAAACAAAGCAGTTCTGACCAGAAATGATCCAGACCACGATGGATAGAGAAAGCCGAGAGAAGAAGATGGAGCAGGGTAGGAGATCAGTGCGCAGAAAAAAAGGCTCGTCTGTCATAACAATTGGGATGTTTAGAGGCCAAATCTATTTTCTAGATTTTCGGACAAAAATTTTCAGTGGCATGCCTAAAAGATCCTTTCCAAAGAATATACCATCCAGTGTCCTATATAATTTGGCCAAAAAAAAGACAAAAATCAATTCTAACAGTCAAGCTGCTACTACAACGCAAATAATCTTTCACATGTTCACCATTTGCTACATCAGACAAACAGCTTGCCCAACTCATGATTGTGTTTTGACATATTAACATCAGGTATTTGCTATTTATCAGCAGTTAGGGGAAACGTTAATCCATGCAAGCCCAGCGGAATGTCCGGAACTAACCTAAAACTCATTACCAGTTTTCTGGCAGTAAGCACGTCTGGCCTCTAAAAAAAAAGCTCTGGCTGATTCCTCACAACCGTTTATGAACTCAGGTTAAAAACCTATATTTCATCAAGGTCAGTGAGAGGAACGGTGGGAAACACTTCATTAGAGTCTTACGACTCTCAGCACAGCGGGCGACATTAAAGCAAGCCAACGTGACTTTATACACCGTCTACTGCAAGATTTTGCCCAGAGCAAGGCACAGATTCCCAATGACAGAAATAAGGAATTGGATGATTTGGCCAGTCAGCCATAAGGTGTGAAGTTAATGCTTTTAGCCGAGCCCATTCATCTACTGAATTTTGGCAGAAAGTGTGATTTGGGTACTGGAAAGTTTTATGTGACTGACAGAGAATGGTGTTCGTGGTTTCTAGGGTTTTGTGGGATTGCCATGAGTCAGTGCCAGGTGGTTTATCTAAATATTTATGATTCATAAAGCAAAAAATTATTGTTGCTAAACATTTTGACTTATTTTCTAGTGAAAATATCTATAACTTTGTAAAACAAGATGCATTTAAAAGAATAGGATGTTAAATAGTTCCTGTTATGATAAGACAATGCCTCTTTTTAAGATTTCAAGTATTTTTTAAGATCAAATCTCATTTTGCGGTATGTAAAACAAATCATTTACTTATTTACATATTCGGCCCAACCTATGGTTGCAGTTGTATTATTGACATGTAAATGTCTGAGGTCCATAAATCGACCCCATTATTCTTAGGCATGTCTTATATTCTGTAAAAAATACAGTACTTTTGTTTTATGAGAGCAATAATTAGAATAGAGAAAATATTTTGGAGCAAAAATCTTGTGGATCTTTGTTTGAATTGAAGTCCCATTATTCCATTATAAGAAGCTAGTCATACAGTGAAACAAAGTCGACATTTTGTATAAATATAAACAGATGAATTGTCCAATTATTAAAAACAAACTAATGAGTAATTCATGAACAAGTTTTCTAGTATAATTAAAGGAAATAAACATGTTATGGTCACACAAAAAAAAGTTTTTGGAATATGACAAATTTTTACAATTGAATTAAAATGTACAAACCATAAGTTATAATACCCAACAAACGGACAAGAGGTAGTTCTTTATAGAACACATAATAGTTCCTGTATTTTTATTTTCATGTATCTATTTATGAAGTATATGACAATACTGAAAATAGCCCTTACTTGACTATACCAAATCACTAAAAGTTCCCTAAAAATAAAACAAATACTTTGATAAGTAAAATATCGGGTTTATGAACCACCAAATGTGGATATCTGTTCATTTAGTGTGTTATAACTAACTTTAGTTAATCATTTTCTTCATTGTTAGGTTGTTTTCACGGAATCACCCAAGTGTACCATAACTTGACTACATAATACTTTAAAAATCATTAATCTAATTGAACAAATCCATACAAATTTCCGCGCAATCTGAAAATTCACAGCAGCCTCATCCAGCTCCTTATTTTATATGGGCGACAAAGGAAACATCCATAAAAGTTTCAAATCATTTTTAGAAGAAATGCATTACAGTTAATCTAAAGAGGCAACATTTTATTTTTCCATTAAATTGCATTTACGAAAACTGAATCCGTATGGATTAGAGGCAGAAGCTATTGTCAGAGATGGCACAATTACAACACAAAACACTTTCCATTCACATTAACCTTATTTAACAATTTCCAAGCATTGAAAACTACCTAGAGGCTAAAACTCTTGTGCTTTTTTGGTCTTATCTTGGTAACAGCTTTCACTTTAGACTCTGTGGCAGAGGAAGATTAATGACAGAGCTCTTCTTAATTAGGCCAGATAAGACACATTGGCAAGACTTGAGCTTGTAGCAGACGAACGAGAACATGGACAATCTCTCTCTCTCCGACTCATGTCTGCTTACGAGGATATGATTGAAAATTGTTACAGATTGCGCTTCTGAAAATCTCTATTTTGGAATCGTAGAATTGAATGGGAAAGAGGCACCGACATTAACCTCAAGGGACATATTATTCTACAATCACATCACTTTTAAACGGATGGTGCACCCAAAAATGAACATTTTGTCATGAATTACTCATTCTTTGACCTCAAAAAAACAACCAAATTATTGTTGTATATTACAAATATATTTATGTTAAAATAAATACATTTTTCATTACATAAATTAAAATTTACGTGATTTTAATCAATGATTTTAATATTTCCCACTGATTTTTTAAATGCTTTTAAAAGTTGTAATTAAGTTAATATAACTGTTTGTGTTTGAGATATTACATAACCACCATAAATATTTTTACATCACAGCCAAACAGTTTACCTCATTGAGTACCATAGTGGGAAAAGGTCCTGTTGAACACAAAACAAGATATTTTAAAGAATGCGGGGCAGCAAAAACTATTGAGTAACCCTTGACTACCATTGAAATTTTCTTTAGAAAGTGAAAATTGCGGTTGGCAAACTCAAATATGATAAAAATAGCAATACAAAACGCACTAATAAATGATTTCTCAAAGAATTGGTTGATCCAGTCCACTAAACCAATACTGAGACATTGTCAATGATTCGGTGTTCTGGTTTGCAGCTGTTCACAGGAGGAAATAATTAACAGTGAATAATAGCTTAAATGTCAGTCTCTTTTTCTCACAAGAACATCTTATGGTAACAAAAAAGTTACTCTTCATTTAAAAGTTGCCATACCCACACTTTTGGAGACTACACAACCCTAGTATAAAACCTTGAGGGTAATCTAATTTTGAATGGGATGAATGGGATGTATGTTAACTATCAAACACTCTTCAGTGTTTTAGGAATGTTGATGCCTAAAGCGGGGCTAAACAACTTATGGAAGCGACTGAGTGACCACTAACCATTCTTCAATTCTGCAAATGTCACTTCTGTCCAACAAATCCTCAGGATGTAATACAAGCCTAAAGTGGTTAGAAAAGAATAAAGTCTATAAGATTTGGATCAAATAACAACAGAGACTTATTTCGTCTTATTCCCTTGTTGAAAAAAGAAGCAAAAATCATTATAAGGAGCTCTGGTTTCAGATACTATTTATACTGGTAAATACTTTTTATAATCCATATTTTCATTTGGTTTTTAGTTAAAGCACGAAAAACTAATTTGCTTAAGTAAAAATCATCTTTACTCAGACAAACATCACTAGTCAACAAGGAAAAAATAATGATTAAGTTCTTAAAACTTGTGAGATAAATTCCTTTATAAATATTTAATACGAATGCCGTTGTTCTAAAGAAAACACATTCCTAAGATATTCTAGGTAACGTCATAGTATCCAGAACTAAAATCTGAATCTTAATATTTTAGAGGCATATTTCACCCAAAGATGAAAATTTCGTCATCAGTTACTCACTCTCCTCATTTCGAACCTATAAGACTTTCTTAAGTCCACAGAACACAACAGATAATATTTTACAGAAAGTTGGCATGAGTGGTGCTGTTTTCCTTCTAATTTATTGACACAAACCAATGCAAGTGACTGGATGTCAGTTGCCAAGATTCTTAGAATGACTTCTATTGTGTTTTGAGGACGGTATAAACAAACTACAAGTTTGAAGGTAATGACAGAATTTTAGTTTTTAGGGTAAACTATCTAAAGTAAGCTGAATGAATCATATCAAACCTTCTGCTGTACAATATGAATTGTCTGGGACCATCATCATCATCATCATCATCATCATCATCATCATCTCAAGAGATGTGGAGTATTTCTTGCATTACTAATACAAGCATAAGGAAGCCTAACAGTATGAATCATTATACTCCTTGTTCTCGTAATTCTATGACTTATTTGTAACAAATAAGAAAAAAGCTACACATTTGTCTTTTTGTTATTGAATGACTCATTCCCATTGGATGATTTTCTTCTTTCTATGAAACAACAATGAACACATGTAAAAGGACTAACGTTCTTATTTTCATCCCCGATTCATTTTCTGTCTTTATCCACCCTCTTTCTAATTTTGTACAGTGCCATCTATGCATAAGCACGACTCAATTACTGATGTATAATGTTCCTCTATAATTACCACACAAGACCGTTGTGCTTCAGTGATTTTAATGAACCTTTTAGAACGAGATCTTCGGATGAATTTCTATACAATCTTATTGTCTGCTATGACAATAATTACTGATGACTGTTCACCAATTTTCATGCGCAATACTACTTTTATTAGTCGAGGATTTTAACCTTATAAATAAGAAACGCCAGCCTGATCCCACAGCAGTTGCTAACTGTATTACTAGGTGGTTAATTCATATAATTTTGTTCGATGTGTATCGTAAAATATCGTAGGGCTGCTCATACTGTAGACTTTTTTTACACATTACTGAGATCATGATTACTTAACACGGCTACACGCTGAAAGGTCTTTTCCAAAAAAAGTGCATAAATTAATAAATATAACATTTCCAAGTATTCAATTCAATAAGAGAATAGATGTAAAAAATCTATTAAATAAGATATACATTTATTTAAATAAATAATACATAAATAAGAAAAAAGAAATTCAACACTGAGTCAGAATAATTGTTTTCATAAATGTTGGAAACAAAATTTAAAAATAAAAAATGGTCTGATTATTAGATAAATGCTATACTGAAGCCCTTCCCTATAAATGAAATAGTTATTTAATGTCCAAATTTTATCATACAAACGTACATGGACTGTTTGGGACAGCGGAGGAATTAAACAATTCAGAATATAGCATAAAAAACTGCTTGTACTTTCTTCACCCCATCAGTTTTTATTACTTTACTACTTAAAAGTTAAAATTACTTGATATTTTCAAGGCTTCAAGGAACATAGAAACACTGTGACTCAGAACTCAAACATACATTAAAAACTATCCTCAAAGGATAAGATGAGAGGAAACATTTTCACACCCAATATTTGATTAAAACTCCTTCATAAAATATATAAAAAAACATCGGATAACAGAACTACAAAGTGCATTTTCAGCTTCATCTTTGAAAAATGTCTGTGTAGCAGTTAGTTCAAACCCAAGACTGAGCTCTTTAATTCTTAATATTGTCTGCTTCTTGCTGGTCCCTTTCTCCACCCTCTTGATTTATACGGTCTAAGTGAAACAAGGAGAAAAATCCAAACGGAGCACAGGCTTTCGCACACCAAACACGATAACTCAAAAGATGTAAATGTCATACTAAATTATAGAAAATATGTTGCAAAGTCGACAACACAAATCACAAATCGGAGGAAAAATATAACTATGAGGAATTATAAACGTGTAAAAGTGGTACAATCAAAAATATAAAACCAAAAACGTGAAATTGCAGCGTAAGCTAAGGATAAAAATAGCACTATAGTTAGGACTATCATCTGATCGTATAAATATTAATATAGTTATCCTTAAACTAAACCTTAAAGGTCCAATGTGTTATTGAAATTTTTGAAGGATCAGAAATGCAATATACAATCATTTAGGTTTCAGAGGTGTATAAAGTAGGCAGTCATGGCCTTGTGGTTCAAGTGTTGGACTCGTGATCCGAAGGTTGCTGGTTCAATACTCGGTATTATCAGGAGTACCACGACTGAGGGTGAGTCCAATGAGCAAGGCATACCCATTTTCACAAAATGAAATCTATTTTAAGTACATTTTTAGCAACATATGTTGGACATTATTTAAGGGACAAAGAAGCAGCACTACAATAGTGAAATACATTTTCCAATATTTCGAAGTCTAAACGTGGCTTGAAAATTGAAAAATTAATTGTAAACGACGCTGTGTGTACAGAATTGGATTAAGCTCAAAAATGAGAGACAAACAGTCCAGATGGGATGCCAAAGCTTCTCACACGTTTTCAAACATAAATACGCCGCTTCATCTCATATATGGCTCAGTCCTACCACATACCGCCCGGATTTTCTTAGATGACATTTTGGGGAACATTGTTTCAGTATCCCCATACAAATCTATTTCCCGAAATGTTTGTATTGATAATAAATTTATGAAAACAAATTAACATTTTCCAATAAATAAATCATAGATATGAACACATAGATTCAAGTGGATAACAAACCAAAAGGAATACCAAACAGAATGCAGCACAGCAATTGTTAAACTGTTAGACGATTTTAAACTTGTTAGACGATTTTTTTATTCTTTTTACCAACCTAATGCATTTCTTGACATTATTTCTATAATCTCTTTTGGCAAGAAGGCAAAACATGACAACCTATTTGTCCTCTGACAACCTCCGTCTTGCTTCCAAATGTGAAGTGAGCCTTTGGGTACAATACACAACCTCACCCACTGGGTACCGTTGTATTTGAATGACTGCTCGTTTAGTTTTCAATCTAACTTCAAAAGTGCCTTCAGGATTGAAATTTCAATTCAATCACCTTGTCGTCAGGTTTCCTTCTGTCAAATGAAGCCGGTCCAACGACAGGTGCCTTACACAGCTAACTGATGTGATGCCTATTTCTTGTTCCTACTTTAACACATCACCCTGCCTACAACAAGGGCCTTTCCTGACGTATCGCACATGCGGAATGACGAAGTAGCTTTTTCAATGTCTCTCTGAAATTGGATACACAAGATTTAATGTGCATTGAAAGTACATTGTGCATTAGTCTTGACAAGCAGAGTGTTAGTCTGCCGCTTTCATTCCCGTGGATGAGGTCTAACCATACGTTAAAGTCGTGCCAGTCTGCTGTCTCGGTTAAAACCAGCAAAGTAAATCTAGCGGGATCAATTTCATTACACAACTCCGAGTCATTGCCCACCAGAGACTACGGCGATCAATTCTTAATCGAGACATCAAACCAACCTCACAACCGCGTCGAGGAAACACTGACAGGAAAAATGGTGTCGACACGGCGACAGGATGATAGCGTGAAAGATAGACGAAGCAGCGTATTTATGTTTGAAAACGTGCGAGAAGCTTTGGCATCCCATCTGGACTGTTCCAGTGTCGTTTACAACTACTTCTACAATTTTCAAGCCACGTTTAGGCTAGTTTGTGGCATTATAAACCATCTGAAACGTAACAATACAGAACATTTCATTTTTATGAACACACACTTTGGATTTTGGACAATCCAGAAATATTGATCTCTTCGACAGCTGCAGAAGAAGCCTTTTAAATTCAGACTCACTAGTCAGTAAACGCTGAAATATCTCACATCGCAATAAAGTGTTTCGTTGCATTTCAAGCTTTTGAAAGTTTTATTTCAGTTTTAGAAAGTAGAAACTCCCCTCGGCTTGTCAGTATAAAGATGCTGTTCCCCTGGAGATGTCTGGGTCGAGAACGTCACAAACCTCTGAGCCACAGAATCCTACAGAAACGCATTTGCCCTGACATGCCGAGGGCCCTGTCGTGACTGCCCGGAATGATGTGACAAAATGGAAGGTAATTAATCTCTGGAGCGAAGACAAGGAGACTGTAAAAATCACTCTTCCAGTCAGGGTCACATGTGTACCGCTGGAGAATTTTAGGCATCACGGCCTCAATGTTGCTTTAAACGTACCATCATCTTGATCACACTACCAAACAACAACATTTAAACAGGTTTGGAATAACCAGACGATGAGTAACTTAGGGATAAATCCATCCCTTGAAAGTGAGAGACCTATCGAATAGAAATGTCTTTCTTTTGCAGGACACAGAAATATTGGCAAATGTTGGTAACCATTCCCTTGAAATAGTTTTGTGTCTATACAATAGAAGTGACACTGCTGTTCGGTAACCAACTCTCTTCAAAGTTTCTTCACTTGTGTTCTACGGAAAAAGAAAGTCCTGCAGGTCAAAATTTAGATTTACATTTACATTTAGTCATTTAGCAGACGCTTTTATCCAAAGCGACTTACAATAGTCGAGGAGACAATGAAGCGGTAAATAGCCGATACAACAATAGGTGAACAAGTGCTACAACAATGCTACCAAGTTACACAGAGAGAGAGGTTACAAAAGATTTTTTTTTTTTTTTTTTTTTTTTTGATAGAGTGAGTAGTTAGAAAAGAAGTGAGTTAGTGAGTTAGGTGTAGCCGGAAAAGATGAGTTTTTAGGTGTTTTTTGAAGATAGAGACCGAGTCTGACAAGCTTGAAGCCAGACGCAGATCGTTCCACCATCGAGGAACTGAAGCAGAGAACGTTTGAGAGAGATTTCTTACCCTTTTGAGCTGGTACCACAAGTCTCAGCTCATTTGCGGAAAGCAGAGATCTTGAGGGCCTATATCTTTGCATTAGTGAGTTAAGGTAAGTGGGTGCTGAACCAGTGGCGGTCTTGTAGGCAATGAGAAGACATTTAAATTCAATGCAGGCTGCTACAGGAAGCCAATGTAGTTTTATGAAGAGAGGTGTTACATGGGTCCTTTTTGGTTCCTTGAACACCAGTCTTGCCGCTGCATTTTGAATCATCTGCAGAGGTTTAGTTGTGCACATCGGGAGTCAAGCAAGCAGCGCATTGCAGTAATATAGCCTGGTAATCTAATTTACCAACACTCATGTCATTTAAAACCTAACAGATCTTTCCTTCTGTCAAACAGAATATCAATTCTTTTGATAAATGTCTTTGAGTGTTTCTGATGTGTACACTTGATGTCAGTGGAGGCCGGTGTTACAAACATACTTTAATATATCTTCTTCCGGGTTCTGCATAAGAATCAAAGTAATAGAGATTTGAAATGACAAAAGGAATTTTGGTAGGAAGTCATGACCTAGTGGTTGGAGAGTTTGACTTCTAACACTATGGTTGTGGGTTCAAGTCTTGGGCCGGCAATATCATGACTTCAATATCATGAGCAAGTCACCGGACCCCAAACTGCTCCTCTGGCTCTGCAGCATAAATGTCTGCCCACTGCTGTGTGTGTTCAGGGTTGTTGTGTGCATTCACGACAGTGTGTGTGTTCACTTCTGTGTGTGTGCACTTCTGTGTGTGCGCACTTTGAATGGGTTGAATGTTGAGAACGAATTCTGAGTATGAGTCACCATACTTCACTGTTTTTCCTTTAAAACTAAAAGTCTGTCATAATTTATTCACACTCATTTCGTTTAAAACCTCTACTAGTTTTGGAGAACAGAATTTATTTTGAAAAATGTCGTTGAGTGTTTCTAACACACTAGATGTCATCGTAGGGCAATGTTACCAACATTCTTCCAAATATCTTCTTGTGTGTTCTGCATCAGAAATAAAGTAATACAGGATGGAACGGCACGAGGGCAAGTAGAAGATGAAATATATGGCATTTTTGGGTGGACCGTGCCTTTGAAAGACTGTTTTTAAAAAGAGTTCTTAAAAAATTACAACAATTATTAAATTTTAAAAATTTAAAACTTGAAAGATGAGCTGTTTGTGTGAATACAATACCAAAAATTTGGCAACCGCCACCTCGGGGACGGGCAGTTCCGACCTCCACAGTACCTGCAGAAATGCACCCTTACATCCCATAAACACTAACAGAGAGAACCTGTTGTTGCCATCAGCATCATCTCATTGACTTACATAAACCCTTTCCTATATGAACAGATAAGAGTCACAAAGAAACACTTGATCCCAAAACTTCTCTGGAGCACTTCACAGAAACAGAGAACAAAATGAAACTCTTTAAAAAGAAAGTCAACAAATAATCAATAAAGGGGGATGCTCAGCTTTCCGGAAAATACTTGGAAATACTAAAAAACTCAAGAGATACAGTTTCCCTATTTCTAATTCTTTTATATGAGGTTTGCAATTTTTGCAACTATTTAATCAAAACATTGAAACGTTACCATGTACAAGACACCATACGCTCTAAACTGTCAACAAATTTAGTAAACATAACACCAAAACACAAAAACATATACTATGGTGGTGAAAGGTGAATCTCAGTGGCTAACATTCTTCCAAATATCTTTTTAAAAATATCAATCAAAAAGGTTTGCATCAACTAGATGGTGTGGAATTCCAAATGTTCATATTTGAGTGGACTCAATCGAATAACACATCGAAAGGAAACCAATTCTTAGAAAGTGGCACACATATCCGTGTTGTACCCTTTCTTTTTCCTTCAGGACAAGCGGTGAAGGTTGTGCTGAAGGGTTGTGTGACACCTCATTACCGGACCTTATTACCACCGAATCACAGCAAAGTATAAAACAATAGAAACACAAGAGTAACACAAAAAGTAATGTTTTACCAGTTCAAGGCCGTACCCCAGGGGCTTCTAAGAAAATGTGTTTTAAAGCGACCTCAGCAACACTACTAACATGTGAATTCGACTTAATCTAGTCTTTTAATATAAGAACGGTATATATATTTACGGTGCTTTATGCCATATGCTGCTTTCAACACTTAATAAATACACAAAAGGATTTGGATATCCATTTAATTGTATGATGCTTTTGTCTGTTGAAGAATAACACAAACTGGCAATAAACATTTGTGCTACTTGAAGGCATACCTCACCCAAAATTTCAAACGGTCATCATTTACACCCTTTCTGGTCGAACAAAGATATTTGGAAGTTTGTCATCGGACCCATCTTTTGGACCTCACTTTGCTTCTTCCGGGAACAGTCAAAAGAGGATATTTTGAAGAATGCAACAAGTTTGGCCTTATACTACTACCGTAGACAATAGTGACCTGTTTGGTGACATTCTTCCAAATATCTTCACCCCTGTTCAACCCAAAAAAAATGAGTTAACAACTGCAGGGATGAACTACTTCTTTAAAAAGCAACTTTGGGGATTTTGTTTGCACAAATCTATCAGGAACCAGCAGGAAAAGTTGTATCCTGTACTGACGTCACAATATTGTTACACCTGTTTGTTTGATGTTGATCAACATTTGTTACATTTGTTTCCGCACACACAAAAGTAACACATCATGCATTCCCAAACTCCCAGATCCCAGATCATTGAACATCTCTCCAGACGAGAAGAAGTTTATGGGTTCGACACTCACCAGATTCAGAACAGTCTCCACTATATCTCTGTTTCCCACCTCTCCGACCTGAACCAGACCTGCGAGCACCGCAAATTTCATCTTGATATTCCGTATCGGAACCGACGGGTTCATCACCCCGGCCGGCAGGACCGCCGATCCGGATCGAGACATCCTCACGGCGTCTGCGGAACCGGAGCCGGACGCGGATCCGCTCCGCCTGTGACCCGGGAGAGGCTCACTGTCGAGCGGCGGAATCATCACCGAGGTCCGGGAGAGCTACGGTCAGGATCAGCTGTGTCTCTAAAGCTGGGGATGGGAGTCGTCCAGCAGGATAAGTCCGAATGCATGAGACTGGACCGGACCGGACTGGACCACGGGCTTTGCGTTTAGTGATGTGGGTTTGCATGACCCAGCTGGGTGTAGTGATCAAGGGTTTGGCATGCTGGGAAAACGCCCCCTATGCCCAGCTGTGTGCAGCCATCCCTGTGGATCACACAACTTGGGATGTATTTACATTTATTCACTTACATGTATTTCTTTTGGGGAGTTGTATTCATCAGAGTCATCATTAATCATCACCCAACCTCCATGTGGCTCTTTAGGGGAGTGATGAAGAGATATTTGGAGAAATGTCTTGGTGATACATGCCTGTGTAATGGAATTGGTGGGGTTTGAAGTTGAACATTGGGTGAGGGTTTACCCTCCCACCTTTTGTCATTTCAACACGCATATCTTTTTTTACAGAACACAAGAAGGTATTTTGAAGAATGTCTTGGTGATACATGCATGTGGGATTGAATTCGTGGGGTTTGAAAACGAAAATTCGGTGAGGGCTAATGTCCCTTCTTTTGTCGTTTCAACAAGCGTAGCTTTTTTTGCAGAACACAAGAAGGTATTTTGAAGAATGTCGGCAGGCTTTCACTTGCACTGGTTTTGTTTTAACAATATAAGAGACTAAATTTATATATTTTTAAACATCTCAGGGGAGATCTTAAGAAGCTTCTTGAGAAAATTGATCAAATAAAAGAAATATTCTAAAAAAAATATCTCAGAAAGATATTTTGAGAAATGTCTTAGTGATACATGCCTGTATAATGGAATTGGTGGGGTTTGAAGTTGAACATTTGGTGAGGGTTTACCTTCACAACTTTTGTCATTTCAACACACGTGTCATTTTTTGCAGAACATAAGAAGATATTTGGAAGAATGTTGGCAGGCTTTAACCTGCACTGTTTTTGGTTTAACAATACAAGAGACTTCTCTGAAACCTTTAAAAACACCTCAGAGTGACATCTTAAGAAGCTTCTTGAGAAAATAAAAAGAAAGCATTCCAAAACACTGAAGATGATCATATCCGTTTTAGTTTTATTTCAGTTTTCATTTATAACACAACTCTTTTCCCTTGGTTGTATTACATATTTTGATGTGTTAATTATTATCTTTTAAAATGGGCGTCACTTCTGTCTGGTCACAAACGTTCTTCTAAATATCTTATTTTCGTTTTCTGAAAGAGCTTCATACAGGTTTAAATTAAATAATATCAGTAATACAATATTTTTTCTTTTGGGGCTGAACTATGCCTTTAATATTGACTAATTATTTGTGGAGGTCTCTGATGTGTGTTTAGAATTAGTTTGTGTTTCTATTTACAAACTCTGATTTGTTGTTTAAATAACAATGGCAAAATAATGTATTGCTACTTTGATATATTAGAAATCTTTTAATTTGGTAGATTTCTGGTTTAGTTTGTCCTGGAAACCACACACACAGCTTATGAAGGGATGTTATGGCATAATTAAACTACAAAACACACATCATTTGGTGTTATACTGTAATAATGATTGAATATTAATTTTAATCACATATCACATCACCATCGTTGATTGTAATTTTATTATTTTGGTGTCGTTCATGTTTTTTCATTTAGTCGAAATTAACACCATACAGTGTTTTGATTTATGCTAATTGTGAAATTTGAATATTTGTTCAGACTAACAGTTGAACGTTTTAAATAAAAAAATACTTATTTCAAAATAAAAATAAAACTGACCTGCAATGGGATACTACAAAACTTTTTCATAGACAAACCCTGACATCTAGTGGTTACAAGAGGCATTACTAATAAAGCAAATCCATAGAAATTTGAAGGTAGATAACTTAAATGACTCATCCATTTGGCTTAAATCCCAGAGCTCAAGAATGCAGTGTTTACATGTTAGGAATATTCCTAGAAACAACTCACAGACAGTGGAAATAAAGCAGCATTCATATTAATTTATTTATATATCCTTTAATTAAAAATGATTGTCTATTTTTAATTAAAGTTCTCCAGTACTAGAAGCAGGTCTGAGTAAATCAAACCCAAGTCATTTTGTCCATCCTTACAATGAGCAAGCACAAATACCTGAATATAACACCCTTTCCTGGACAAACGTCACAACTGAAACACAAAGCAATGTAAACCCAGCCTACAATTGAGTTACATTTTGTACCATATGAATTACACTGATATCTGTGCAAGATATCAACACATGTATGCAAAACATTCGTACTACATGAGCATTTATATATATATAATAATACATATTGTTATATATATATAATCTATACAGGTTGCATGTATGGTCCACACATATATACACACATACCATACACGGGCATGTGGTGCATGCATGTGCAAATATAGCTTTCTTTATTTTAATTTAATAAAATGCATGCTTCCCAGAAGCATTTAAGAGCTTAGGCATCCTATACATTGTATAAGATCATGTACAGTTAGAAAAATACAATAATCAGACACATAATAATAATTAAAATAAGATTATAATCAACTAAATACAGGCACACTTGTAAATTGATTTTCCCATTCGGGGTTTCACACCCAAACTTGCCCCGCTGTGCAAAAGTCAAAGGTGATCCTCAAGAGAACTTTCAGAGTCACAGGAATCTAAGATCACAGATTCCCCAAGTGTAGAGGAATAATGCAGCTCATATTTTGGTCTCTGGGCCCTCTGTGTGAATTGGATGGAAGGAGTTGCGGATACGGGCAGCTTGGGCTGCGCAAAGATGTCCGAAGGCTTTGTTATACCATTCTGGAGTTCTCCCTCTGAAATAAAATGCAGACTGATATTAGAGACAGAAATACAGTGATACTATGGTATTGTGACTTTATGATACTATGGTACTTTCATATAGTGCTATATGATTGTATACGGTATATACTGGAAAAGTGTCTAAGCAAGCTGTATGTACTCACTTCAGATCGATTCGACAGATGTGGGTGAGTCTGGACTTGCCAGAGCCGCAGGGCTCCAGTAAATAATTGGATTCCATCACTATTGCTCTGACGCCTCCAACAGGTGGACAGTCCTCATGTTCAATAGACACGGACACCAGAGAGCACGTCCCCCGTGGTAGATCCGTCCGCCATGATCTGAAAATAAACATAATGATCATATTTTTATACACATATGTGAGCAATCTGTTATATTTACATTCATTCATTTATTTGTAAGCATATTCCAATTTCAAAGATGAGAATTCCAGTTATACTTTTTTATAATTTTTTAAATATTGAGATATTTTTATACATCTATTAGAGACTTTATTTGTATGGTCCTTCAACTAAAACATTTAATATTAAATATTCTCTTTTTAATTTGCACTACTTGTCAAAAGTTTAAGGATATTTGAGTGAGATGTTCATCATTCTTGAAAAGGTGTATGCCTAAAGTTCTGAAATTTGTTTAATAGACCAAAATATAATTTAGGAAATGTACATATTTTTTTCATGACAAAACAAATACTTTATTTAATAAAACTGATAACTCTGACTGAATATTGAAGAAAAAACAGCCAAAAAGAGCGCAGAATAGACAGCGACTTCTTTCCAATCTTTATAACGCATCTTAAGATCTTAAGAAGCTGCTTGAGAAAATGAAAAGAAAAAAATTCTTGGATTTCAAAACACTGAGGATGATCATATCTGTTTTGTTTTTCATTTATAACACAACTCTTTTCCATTTGCTGTATTTCATATTTTGATGAGTTAATTAGAATTATTTTAAAATGGGGGAAAAAATGAATGAAGAGTGTGTTTCTCACCTGAGCACCACAAAGTCTCTGCTGGGGTGAGGAGGCATAGAGTTGAGCACATACTGAAAAACTTCTGTCCGCTTGTCCAGCACCTCACACACTTTCCAGTTCATCAGATCCACGTCCCACAAGTGACGCTCCCGCAGAACCCGGTTCAAAACCACAGACGGAGGGGCTTCCACCTCCACCGAGACCCGCCATCGCCGCAGCGGGTTCCCGTCGCCCACCTGAGAAAGACACGAGAGGTGTTTACACAAACCCGTGTGTTTCAAAGCATCTGTGATGTCATGCTTATATCATCAGGTGTTCACTCTCACCTTCTTGTAAGAAAGCTCAGTATTGCCTGTGCTTTGACAGGACACCCAGCCTTTGGCTTTGTCTCTTGCTTCTTTAAGGAGACCCTGCAGTCTGGCATCCATAAAGGCTGGGTAGGAGCCCTCATCCTCTCCGTCTTCATCCTGATGCTGCTGTTTGCAGAGTTCTTCAATCGTCGGAGCCTGAAGCTCAGCCTCGACGTAGGAGTTCCTCGACTGTGTCACCATTTCGTGTGGAATCTGAGTGTGAAGGGATCAGTGCGCATGTCATCGGTGAGAATCTTGTGAGCAGGTTTGTGTTGTTCCTAGAAGTGAAAGATTTTTGGTGTCTCACCTCAAACAAGCGGTTGCACTCTGTGATCATGTGTGCCAGGCCTTGTGTGGCTGCCAGGTTTTCATTCAGGTCCTTTTGGTCTGGCCTTCCTGTGGCTATCTTCTTCTGCATTTGCATAGCTCTGTGTGAATAAATAATAAATAAATATTTCATGATTTTTAAGTATAGACAGACGGACACAACATAGCAATATTTGCAAAATAATAAATATTGTACATACATCTTTAATACATTGGATGATAAAATATATAAAGTTAATATATTAATAAGTAAATAAAGGATAGATATTACTCGTGCATTTTATATTTAAGTAGACTGTAAAATATTTATAAACCATGATTATTGATAAATAAATATTAAATATTGTACATACATAATATATTTAGAAGACACTTAAATAAATGAAACATATTTTATGATCTACTGTAATAGAAAATGTGTAATTTTTTAATTTGAATATAATTCTATTTTTTCACCTTGGTGCCAAATTTTCCTTTTTCAGAATATTAAGATGAAACAGTGAAGGTGCCAAACACACTGCAATATTCATGGGCGTCATCTGGTTCTCCTGCACGGAGGAAGTGACATCACTCAGGAAGCAGAGGAGGGTCTGCAGGACCTCCCGGTTCTCGTCTGACATCAGCATGATGGCCGCCTGCACGGCCTGCAAGCGCTGCTCTTTGGGTACATCTAAAAACAGAGCGAATGATGAGAGGAGGTCTGTTTTTCTTCTTCAAGATGTATCTGATGGATGTAAATGAAAAAAATGCTTACATTGATAAATATGGAGGAAGGTTTCGCCCAGTTTACTGGTCAACAGAGGCTCAGGCAGATCTCTAAAGAACTGCTTTACCATATCAGCCACGTCATACGCTGACTGATCCTCGTAGTTAACATCGTCCAGAGAACTTTCGTTCATCTGTCGTAAGGCCTGGATGCGAGACTTCACTCCCGACTTGCGAAAAAGACCCACCTGGATATTACAGGAGAATTATATTCAATGGAAGGTTGACATATTAAAAATGTTTCTTTAATGTGTGTAAATATGATTTAAATATATGGATATAAATATTTATATTTGTATATATATAATAAAATAGAAAAAAATTCTAACAATTTTTAATTGAATAATATAACAATTTAAAGTGTTCCATAAAACATGAATGTGACATCTAAAAAATTTATTTAATAAAATAAAATATAAATAAATAAGCCAAATAATAAATTGAAAACATAAAAGGAGCAATAAAAATATATTATACATTTTTTTAAATATTGGTAAATATGTGTGTTTCATGTCCAGGTTGGCTGACCTGGTCAAGGCACTGACTCCTGAGGTAACGTAAAGCCTGCTGCATACCGAGAGGTAGAGGTTGACCGAATCTCTGTACATGTACAATCAATGGAACACCAAACACATTTTTATCTTTATAATCTGGAACCTTCATTCTCTTCATAAACTTTGGCACACTCCTGAAAGACATCAAACGCCACATGAGCTTCTTCTCCATCTTTTGTGCCTCATTCCATCTCACAGGATTTGATGATGTGACACAATATTTCCAGAGAGTATTGGTTTCTTACCAGGTCCATCCATGTTTGTTGGACATGGAGTACTTCTCCATGATGGCAGTAAGGCGGAGTAAGGAAAATTTCTGCAGCAGACTGAGCTGAGCTGCCGACTGGCTGGTGATCTGCAGACAGGCCACCGATCGGCTCAGGCGGTTGGAAATCTGGAAGCTGGGCCACCGCAAGCTAAAAACAGCAGAAAAGATAATATACATATATTCTTTCAATTATTTACACCTGGAACTTAAGAATGAAATATAAAATCACAAGTAATAACAATTTATAAATATAAAACTGTTATAACTAACACACCAAAACCGAATGCAACCGCAGCGCATTGAAAATAAAAAATATTTAGTAATTCTTATAATATAAATTCAATAATTCATTAAAATGTATCAACACCAGAAATAAAAATAATATTTTTTGCTACCTGAATATTTTTTTTGATTACTGAATAATGTTAAGACTGTAGAAAGTTATGTGTTGTCAGTTTTAGGTTAATTCAGTGGCAGGGATCCAAACATTACTGATGCTTTTAATATTAAATTATAAAAGTTAATGATAAATAATACAATTTAGGTAAAAAAATATTTATTTATTTTTCATATAATGTTTTATTTATTCGTACTCTGGTGTAATACATATTTATATATATTTTTTTTATATATATATTGTAAACAGATTTTAGCTTATTTAAAAACACATTGTCGTCTCACAAGTAAATCAATATATACATTTTATGTCTATGTATTTTCTAGTGGTCTCTGCAAATTTTGATATAGATATAGCCATGATACTCAGTATAATAACATTATTTCTTAAAACTCTCCATGTGTGAACAAAAGCTTATAGAATCATACCGGTTTGGTCTGGTCAGGGAAGCTCCTACCCCCGAGTCTCTCCTCTCTCTTATTCCGGTGGATTCAGTTTCATTAAGTGATACCCCATCTCTCTCTCCGTCACTGGAGGTAGCCTGACCCTCCAGCGCTGAATGTCCCTCAAAGTCCAGCGTGATCTGACTAGACGACTGCAGGTCTACCTGTCTGCCACCATCAAGATCTGCTCTCACCTGTCCTGAGCTTTCACTTCCGGGCAGGACGTTCTTTGACCAATGATCCACTATCTGCTGCAGCCCGCTAACATGCTGTAAAATATCATCCAGATGTGGAAAAAGATCTTCTTTTTCTAAGTCTATGAGGTCGCCGGTGCTGGCGTAGAGGTGTGAGCCGGGTACGTTGTCGTAGATGCTGATCCGACTACCACGGGTGCAGCACTGAGTGATGGGACGAGGTTCTTTGATGCTGGGTGGACGTCGAACCTCTGCAGTCTCCATGCCTGCAGACTGCCAGTGGATAGAAGTTGCCACTGAAGGTGCAAGGCTTTCTATAGACAGAGCTTTGGGGAATGTCCCTGGTTTGTGGTCTTCGGGAATGTGTACCACCAGATCCTCGTAGGAGCGGAACTCGTTACGACGGTTCTGCTCAGCAACCCGTTTACCCTGAATGTCACTGGAGAACACGTCTATGTCTTCCAGGTACATACCGCTACGCTTGTAATCGGCCCGATGGACGCTGCGCTCCTTCAGGTTGGGTGTACTGACAGTACTTCCACTAGATTGGCTCTCGCTGCTAGACTGTGAGGTCAACCCCATACCAGATGACATCTCTGTCAATCGCTCATCTCCACTGATGATCTCCACACAACGTATAGTTTTCACCGCCTGGGGTTCTTGTTGGAGAACTGGGGAGCTTATAACAAGACTCCTATTCCCCAGGCCTCCCATGGCTCCACGTAACTGTAATGCCTCCATGCGTCGTAAGAATTCCTTTGCCCGAGTACGTCCTCGCTTTGGATGCTTGGCAGGCAAAGAGCCATAGCCGTGAATGTCAGGTGAGAGGTGGGCCACGCCAAGGGGTGTGCGGTCGGGCATGACCACAGAGTCCGAGCACGTGCGGTGTGAGCCGTCCGAGTCGTCTGGACTTTGTGTGCGGATTCCGCCACTACCTCCACTGCTCTCGCTGTGGAGCGACGAGACCTCAGGCTCGCTCAGATCAGTCAGAACGCTCTCTCTGCTGGTGGTCGTCCGGAGGGCAGAGCTTTCCGCTGGGTTTCTGTTCTCCACGCCCCTCAGGAGGCAGTCGATGTCCTGTAGCCTGGACCAGCGTCGACTGCTCCATTCAAAGGTCCATTTGTCACTGATGGCGAAGAGGTCGTCTTCATCTGAGTCTTCGCTCTAGAGAGGAAAAGAAAAGAAATAAACAATCAAGCAACAGGTTTCTTACAGTTTCCATGCTGAATGAATTGTAAATCAAGTAAATCAACACAATAAAAAATTACACTAAATTATTAAAATAATACTAGAAAAGAAATTGTAAAAGAATACTAGAAAAAGAACATCAAAATAGAACAATAATACAAAAAGGAACACTAAAAAATTCAATGGACACTATAAAAATAAGCATAGAAAAAACATAATTTTTTTTATAATAATGCTAATTAAACCCTTAGAAAAAGTAATCAAAAATAATAATAAAATGAACAATATATATAACAAAAATAACACTAAATGTGTAGGACAACATAAAAAAGAACACTAAAATAGTTCAACAAACTAACAAAAACGCTAGAAAAAATTACAATAAATTAGTATAAAGAACATTTAAAAAGCACACTGCAGAAAGAGCACTACGATAATCAAATAAAACTAAAAAACTACTTTAAACAATTACACTTAAAAAAGAACTTAAAAATAAAACACTGAAAAAAGAACTTGTCAAAAAGCACTTTAAACTAACACTAACTTTAGGAACACTTCTCAATTCAATCTGTTTTTCTCTCTATTTTCCTTTTTCCCTTCCCAAAAACCCTGAACCCCCAGAGGTAACGGTTTACATTCACGCAAAAGTCTATTTCCTTTCAAAAGGGACATTCTTTGCTCTGTCACATGATTACACAACCAGTGATATTAAACAAAATATCACTTTCCATTCAATATTCTCCGGTCCTACAATAAAGTATGCAAGGTATATAAGAAGACCAATTCATAAAGAACAATGGACTTTATACTTCATGTTTAAACAGGGTTTTTTACAGGAACACAGCATTTGTCACAAGACGTACATCATGTAGCTTTTGTGCAGTTATAGTCATGGTAAAACTTACTTTTTTCTTGGGAAGGTTAACATCAAGTTTCATAGACGCACACTTGTTCAGTGTATTAAGTCGCCTGTATAGGAAAGAAAAAAAATGACATTTAGAAATATAGAAAGTCTTTCCACCTTAACAACATATTAATTTTGTGAACCTTTTGCCAATGTGGACACACTTATACATTAAGGGAGATGTCTTTTATAACAATTGACTAATTTCCATCTTTCTCTGTTGCTAAATTTTAATTGGCCGATGTAAGCAATTCATGGTTTCAATAGTTTTCCAGAACAACACAAAACGCTGTTTATTCCAGGTGCTGTTTAGTTTGTGATAGGCCTTGTTTTTCTAAGTTCTTACCCTACATAAAACATCTTTTGATGTCTATACCGAAACCTTTCTCTGTTCAGCTCTTTTAACATGGTCTGTCAAAAATGAAAAACGATGCCGGGTTGAAAGTAGATCGGCTTCGGATGTTCTCAGTTGTGGAATCTCTGACACAGTTTCACACACAACCCTGAAGTTTAAAGGTCCCGTTCTTCGTGATCTCATGTTTCAAACTTAAATAACTGTATAATGTTGTTGTTAGAGTATAAATAATATCTGTACAATTTTAAAGCTCAAAGATATTTTATTGAACAGAAATGGCTCACATAAACCGCCATTTGGACTACATCCCTCTACTTCCTTTTTTAATCACTATCATAGTTTGTGAGTAGCTGCAAACATTAAAGACATGTTTACAATGACACTGAGCGCATGCATCTTCACATTAATGTAAGAGGCGGGATCTTTCAGGGCAACATGGGCTAACCTTGCATGTCGAAAGACAACACAGGAACCGCTGGCCCAATCAGAACTCGTTATGTATTTCTGAAGGAGGGACTTCATCAGAACAAGGAAGTTATCGGACGATTTTATGACAGTGAAAATAGCAGTGTACAGAAAAGTAAATAATGTGAAAAAAATACGGGTTACTTTTACATGCAAAACATTATCACATGTTGTATTACACACTGTAAACACAATCAAAGCTTCAAAAAAATTGGAAAAACGGGACCTTTTAGTTTAGAATAGAACTTCTATACTTTATATATGTTTTTTTTTTCAAAAGTCCCTAACGTTGGTTTGTTTGCAAGTGTATTTTAAAGATGCTTGCTAAAGATTTTCCAATTGTCGTGTTTACTGCGAAAGTCATAAAAGCTTGAATAATTCTTGCATTCTTTTCTTTATTCCCAAATCTGGAAATTTGTGGAAACCATTTATTAAAACCCAATAAATGTAACAAAGAATGAGGTAATGACAACACATTGCGTGCTTCAAGCATGCAGTAAAACCATGTCACTGTTTGTAATGTAATTATTGTGTCTTTTTATGACTTGTTATATTGTTCTGTGGTCAGTAGTTGTGCCGAGACTTCAGATATGGAACAAATAAAAAGCCAGTCTGCTATTAAATCCAAACATCAAGACTAAGCAATTTACGTACAATAACTGGATAATAAAACCTTTTGACTTACTACAAATTTTAGGAAGATAAGGCAGTGGTTATCTTTACGATCGGCTTACAAATATATGCCTTTCAATTACATTTTCTAGAAAACATTCTCACAATATTAAATCCTAAGCTCTATATTGTAAAATTTCTTGCAATAATATTGTAATTTTAACGTGACGACAATGTTATCCAAGCGCAAATTTTACATAAATAAACAATGCACAGTTAATAAAAAAAGAAGTAGTTAAAACGTCATCATCAAAACAGCGAGTACGTATTCTAAAAACTGACATGTCGTGCCAGAATTGTTTACGGAGCCGTCCTCCTCGCGGGGCTGAATGAAATTGAGAAGTCAAGGGGTGACGTGGGAATGTAGGACATTGTTTTCTATGCAACAGCAAACAGGTTTGGAATTTCGATGAGTTGCTTAAGGGTTGTTTGGAGTCACAGTAGACCGAGCCCCCCCTCCGCCCCCATGATCTCCTGCTAGGACAGTCTCCAAGCAACCCGAGTCACTGACGGCCTCTTTTCAACTTAATTCCACAAATTCAGTGTCTAAACAAGAGGCTAACTAACTCGGAGAACATTTTGTACCTCGTTTCTGGGAAAGCTCGACGGTGGTGTAATTTACAAAACTTTATTGAGACACTTGTTGCTTTAACCATGACACTATTTACTTCTGCGTTATGAACAGATTGACGTGAGAACAAGCGCAGATGTGGAATTAAATGATGCAATGACATCGATGGGTAGTGAACTGAATGGTGTGTTGATATTTATCCAAATACATCCTGTTTCATGTGTGTGTGTGTGTGTGTGTGTGTGTGTGTGTGTGTGTGTGTGTGTGTGTGTGTGTGTGTGTGTGTGTGTGTGTGTGTGTGTGTGTGTGTGTGTGTGTGTGTGTGTGTGTGTTTCGTAAATAAATACTCCTTTTACATTCCATAAACTTGATAAATATGAGTACATTTTAAAGAAATTAACTGTTGGATTTTAAGAATTATTATTTTTAGATGTTCCACTAAAAAAGTATTTAATTTTTATTTTATTTAGTTAACATAACTGTATATTTTGTTGTATTCAATAAGCTAAATTCAATATTTAGAGTAGTGAAATATCAAACAAATACTGCCATTTTTACTTCCATAAGAGCTAAAAAGGTTTTTTCCATGCCAATTCATTTATTAACATGGATATTCAACTTCTGAAAATTGGAAGTTTTACATTTATTCATTCAAAAACAAAGACATCACAGTTTTCTAACCGGCACAGAGGTTCCACGAGGTCTTTGTCCAAGAAGTCGTGATCTTTCTTTACAGGAGAGATGTCAATTGGAAACTGAGAATCTGTGGGAACAACACAAAGAAATCCATTATTGCAAACTGCTGGAAAAAGTGTCTTAATGATTCCTTAATAGGCCAATCTTTGCATGTACACGGTGAAAACAGAGGAATCTAGGCGCCCACTTTGTGAAAATATCCCTAACAACACATTCTTTCCAGAGCGAAAGCCATGGAAGAAAGAGTAGCAAACTTGTTTAGACTTCCAGATGCTAATAAAATAAGACAGGGTTTGCCCCCCAAAAACTAAACTTGGCGTTGAAAGCCATTACATCTTCCACTAAATATGGTTTCCAACTTATGTAACGTGGGGAAAAGATCCAAACCCGGCTGAAGCCTACATTCCACTGTTACCATTAAATGTTTCGTAGTTTTTTCCTTCGCAGATTTACTAAGAATTGCTCTGTTCTGGCTGTGAATCACAGAAAATACCAAAACAACTCTTATGAAAAGATCCAATGTGGGACCGTTCTATTGCACTCTTTGATTCAGTATCAATCTGAGATGTTTGTGAGCATGATGTCATGACAGTATAATAGTAGTATTTTAATAGACAAAGAATGAATTGCATAATACTATGTCATCATAAATCTTTAATGCATGAGGCAAAAATATAAATGTCAAAACATGTACAAAAAAAAATGTGAAAAAGAATTAAAATCACTATGACGTTTTGAGAACCCAACAGAATATATTGTGAAGAATGTTGATCACTGAACATCACTGACATTCTTTTACTTCTACTGTATAGACACAAAAACTAATGCAAGTGAATTGGTGCCAGTCATTCACGTTCTTCAAAATAGCTTAAGCTGTGTTCTGAACTTTCACTTTAAGCAAACACAACACATTGAAGGTTTGAGACCACTAGTGAAGAGAATTTCATTTTTTATTTTTTTTTATTTAATGTATTGCTGAATATTCTCCCTGAATCAATTCTTCAGTTTATGAAAAAACCTACAAGAATACTCCAGACCAAATACAGCACTTCAAAAACATCACAGTAAAGGTGCGTGCACACAATTTTACTCCAAACCATCGCTAAAAAGATCAATAGCGTTCTCTAACAAACCAAGGGCATGTGAAATGATAGAAGCAAGGTTATTCCCATGACCTCCCATGTGTCTCTGTGCGGACGCTGTACCTCTAGTTTATTTAAGTGGTACCTCTTAACTTAAACCAGTAAGACCAAGGCCTCTCTGAGCCTCTCACATTTCACGCCAAAACTTTAAAAGACTTCGTTTTAGGAACTAGAAATGAGACGTTCCTTGACAAGAAACCACAAGAGGCACGAGTGAGCTCCAATCAGCTTCAACATCATCAGTTCTGACAGACATCACAGCGTGTATTAACATCACACTGACTCCAACGGAAACCGTATCCCATGTCATAAACTCTCGTTCCCCTTAAGTCATGCACTTTCTAAGCCAAAAGTGACGTCAAGTGATTGTTTTAAAATCTGAATGAGAGTACAGGCCTCTCTCTTCCCCAAAAATAGACTTAATAGTGGCTTAACAGTTGGGCCTAGTGGCGTTTGAGAGGTTTTAAAGATTGCGTTTGTGGTGAAGCTTTACCTTCAAAGAGCTGGGCGTACTGAGGAAATCCTGCTGCTCGGAGCCAATCACAAGCCTCCTTCGCCTCGATTTCTGCAACACACAAAACATTTATTCTGGTTAGACTCGTATGACAATTCAATATTGCGTTTAAGAGGAAGAAATGGGATAAAGATTTTCTATACAAATATTTATAGATTTTTATGCAAGATAAGAATCAGAGTTTATATTTCAGAGACTACTGAATTTAAAATACTTGTAAGTTGTCTTTCTAACATACTGCTTCAGTTAAAAGATATTTTATAATATTAAACAAATCTCATCAACTGTATGTTAAGTAATGATTTTTCTAACATCCCTATTTCAATTTGCCACTTTGAATATGGCACTTTGGTTATTTAATGCGCCTTAACTTTGATAACAAGAGAGGGAAAGTAAGAGAGAGAGAGAGAGAGAGAGAGAGAGAGAGAGAGAGAGAGAGAGAGAGAGAGAGAGAGAGAGAGAGAGAGAGAGAGAGAGAGAGAGAGAGAGAGACAGAGAGAGAGAGAGAGAGAGAGAGAGAGAGAGAGAGAGAGAGAGAGAGAGAGAGAGAGAGAGAGAGAGAGAGAGAGAGAGAGAGAGAGAGAGAGAGAGAGAGAGAGAGAGAGAGAGAGAGAGAGAGAGAGAGAGAGAGAGAGAGAGAGAGAGACATTACGTAACAATCCGTTTTGTTATTTAATTGCTTTAGTCTTCCTGTCTCTGCATGAAGAAGGTCAGGAACTCGCATGGTTACAACCTAATCTCACAGACTGTACATTTTACCGGTAATCCTACATGACATAAACACGACAAGAGCTTAAGATGTTCGGGATAGAGAGATCAGACGGATACTGGCATCACAAGATTATTCCTATAATTTAACACTATTATATGACACGTCTCAGGTTACATCAGGTGATATACGGACTGCTTCTGAAAAGTCCTTTATGAATATTAACCATGGTTAAACTGTAAATAAAAAAAATTTTTTAAATGGTTCCTACACTTTTACTATAATAAAACCGTTGTTTATTTTCAGATTGGTTTACATGATTTTTATAGAAAAAAGGAATGCCCGAGAATTGCATAACATTTAAATTTATTTATTTAACAGAGATCAAAAGCGCTTTATGAAGAATGTGTGAAATCGACGGTCAATATAAAACTATTGATGCGTGTGACAGCCGGACAAAACAACAGATTCAAGTTAAGCAGAAAGGTCAAGGCCCTCGCGGTTACACAACAGTGTATACCAGATAACAACCAAAAAATGCATTGCTATCCGAACAAATGTCATTTCACGCAACATCCAAACAGAATTTCACATCGAAAGCCAGAGACGGTCATTCAAGTCACTGTTTTGACTTGGAAGAGCAAAATCCGATATTTACAAAACAATAAAAAGGATGTTAGCGCATGTTTTCCATTGCTCAAGAATGCGTTGCATTTCAAGCTGCTATCGAGTTACTGAAGTTCATTGTCAACAGATCTGGAAAAGACATCGGCATGTGTGCCAGCTTCGTATATCAACACCATCTCATTACTGAGAATGTCTAAAGTAACCTTCAATTATTTGAACAGTTTGTAGTGTTTTTACACATTTTAAGTTACTCCAACAAGGACTATTTCCTTAACATTCCAACAAGCAAGCCAAAGACAACAAGGGTGAGGAAAAATTCTCAATGATGCCTTATAAACATGGATGATTTAATAAATCCTAAATTTTTTTGGCTTTTCTTTTAACTCAGTTTTATCAATGAAGGGATCTTATAAATCCTTAAATAAAAAAAATATTAAATGGAGATTTTACCCAAAAATGGAAATTGTCGCCAATCCTTACTCTCTTGTCTTTTTAAACCTGTATGACTTTCTTTTGTCTGTAGAACACAAAACAAGATATTTTGAAGAATGTTTGTAACTGGCATACCTTTACTTGCAATGATACTGTGTCAAAATTCTTCAAAATATATTCTTTTGTGTTCTGGTAAGAAAGAAAGTCATACACGTTGAAATGACAAAAGGCGAGCAAATGACCGAATTTTCATTTTTAGGTGAACTTAACCTTTTAGTTGTAATCTTTTTAATGTAATCTCGATTTCATTCAAATATAAAATCATATATAATTCCTGAATCATAAACAAAATCAAATCTCACCCGTTCATCAATACAGGAACAACCTCTTGGTCACCTTCCCCAAACTGTTATGTTCTTGAACAAGAGCAGCTCAACCACATAAGCATCCAATGTAATACAAGCAACACATCATCAAAGAACACTAAAGTTACAACAAAGCTTAAATCTCACGCCAGCCCACTTTACAATCGTTATGACACCCAAGGGGTCTCCCATGGGTGGACCACGTCAGAGAGATCCCAGCGTGACAGTGTTAACCGCCTCATAGGTTTACTTTACATCACGATAAGTGCGCTGAGAATTCCTGTGCTGTCTCCACCCCACTAAAGTTACCTGTCTATTGTGTAGTCCCTTTTACCAAACAATAAGGTTTGTTTCGTTGGCACATCATATACGGCCCCCATGAGTAGGACAAAATACTCCAGCAGACGTCAACCGACATGAGAAACTCTTCTTTTATACGGCAGTGTTACAAAACCTTGTTATTAAGCCTGGAAAGCCAGGAATCTTGTAGATAAGAGAGCTTTAACAAACACTAGCTGTATATCTATGAAAGCAAGAATTTTTGACTTACACTGGACATTTATCTTTGTTAATATTGACACACAACATGTCCTTGAACCCACAATATTTGACAATACTACAGTTCAATTGTGTGGATTGGCTCCTCTTTATACATGTTTAGCAGTCGAATTATGCATGTTTGACAAAATATATGACTTCAAAACTTTTTATTGTTTCAATTGGTTAGACAATAAATGAAGCACAATTTTTTTTTTGACTTATTGTTGAGGAAAATTTAGAAAATTACACATTTTATAGTTTCAGACAGGTGGAAAATGTAGCTCTTAATTGCTAAAGCCTAAGAATTAAATCTGAAATCACATTATTTTTATTAAATTAATTTCTTTCAGGACCAAATTATTTGTGCCACAATATGTTTTTTAGCCCTGTGCTCTATCCACAGCATGTATATCTTACCTTTATCCTTTTCTCTTAATAACTTAAAGAAACAGATGCAAGACGAAGTTTGTCGTGAATAGCCAAATTTAAATTTAAATTTTATTTATATCCCCACCCTCTTATTTCAAACACGTGGTCTTCTTCCTTACGCATGAAAGAAAAGAAGATACTTTGAAGAATGTTGGAAACGACAGAGTCTATTTGTGGCAATAAAACACAAGTAGGTGCCACTGGTGTTATCAGGTTTTTTTTAAAATCTTCCTTTGTGGAAAAAAATCATACACTTCAATTTTGAGTGAACTATCACTAACATCAGGGGTTTTAAATCTTTACAATGCCAATTATGTTGGACCTTTAAAATACATTATAACATTTTAAAGCAGTTGTGTGAATCTGAAGAGAAAAAAATCCAATTCCAATTGAACTATTCTGTAACATATAAGTGAGAAAAAGTTATTGAAGAATATAAAGAAAGATGTATAACATAAAATAAACACTTTACAATGCCAATAGAGGGCTACCACTTAAAATGTGACGATACTCTTGGCAGCACGATGACAAATGCCTTTTCGTTATGACATTAAAGTTTGTTTTTAAAAGGAGTATGATACAAGGTGTCTTGCTCAAGGGCTCTTCACTCATTGTCTGCCAGCACTGAGATTCGAACCTGCAACCTTCTGTCAACTCTCTAACCACCAGACCACGGCCGAAAAGTCATTTAAAATTACTTTTCAAAAAAATTTTGAAAAATTTAGTTTTAGACTTTGGAACCGATGTACATGATAAAATAAAGTAATTCCAAATGTTTCCCTTGCACAATGGTACTTTATTTAAATTGTATGACCGTGCAAAAACATGAAACAGACTGAAAAAAGTATAAGAAAAAATATGGGATTTACTTACGAGAGACTTTCATTGTTAAGATGCTCCCTGCAGGAATGTTTAAACAAGAATCATTCCTTCCCCAAACATCTTTTCAGAAAAGTTCCCCTCTTAGAGGAAGAGCTCTTACCTCAAGGAGATCTCTCTTGTGTCTCTCTCTTTCTCCGTTCCTGTCTTTCTTTCCCTCCCCTTCAATTTTCTTTGATTCACTCCCACACCCCAATGCCTCTCCTCTTATTGGTTCTCGAGTCCAAGCCCCATTTTTTAGAGTCAACCCCCTCATTCTTGCTTCTCTCTCTCTTCATCTTAAACCATTACAACTCTCCCCCTCCCACAATGTTTTGGCACTGCCACCCTTCAAGTGGCAGAACACTGGCAACGTGGGGCTTTCTTTCTTTTTGCAACATTATGACATAATTATGGCTTGGATTTGATCCTTATCCGGAACTACACTGGAAGTCTATCTTATAAAGACTCCAGTATATTCCTCCTTCCTCTGTCTAGATTTATTATTAGGGTAACTATATTGTTTCTAGTAAGGTCTTAAACTGCCCTCATCCAGTACAAACACTTGCCTCTTATTGGAATAAGGGGGGGGAAGAATGGAATGGGAAAACCAAAACGATCTGAATTCCCACAACACCCCATGATAATGGAAAGATTGTAGGCTCATGAACACTATGACATCACAAGCGGGCAATGACTGGTTCTGATTTAGCGGGGGAGATCAAGTATGGCGTGTAAAGTGGCACATGCAGACCTCTGTCAGCTGAGCACTCGCTGCCCACCAAACATCAGTAAAATACATCAGTGATGTGACCCAAAGCCTGATGTAAAGACCAATGTGGGCTGGAGCCTCTGCATTGAGACAAAAACAATAGAGAAAGAATACAAAAGGCCATCGCCAACAAAATGCCAAGCAACATTCCTCAAAACTGAGAAGGACATCTTTGTTGTCAAAAATGACCCCAGAATTTTTTGTTATCCTACATTCTTCAAAATATCTAGTTTTGTGTTTAATATAACCAAAAAATGTGTCGTTATTCCTACTAAGATACTCAACAAGGTCCAAGAATTCTTTACTCATAAGCATTCTTCTAAATATCTTTCTTTGTGCTTATTAGGCTCAAGTGGTTATACAGTAACATGGTATACGGCGGGATCTTAAAATAGCAACGGTATCAGTTTCAATAGCCTTATACAGTCATAAAAACAATGCATACATATAGGACAAAAGGATTAAATATTAAAAATAATTTATTTAATGCCAAAATGCTTTTGCGGTATGTCATCACGAGACAGTATGGAGGAGAAAGAGAGAAGGGCGAAAGATGGCGAGTCGCACACAAAAAAAGTTGTTTATTTGCTAATAAAAGACGTTACTATTGTTGTGCATGTTATGTTTGGTATTCATGAATAATGAAGGAAATAATTTCATTAAGTCAAATTAAGTCAGATGAGGGGCTTTTAAGACTTTTTAATGATAAACAATTTAATTAAGTGCCCACACAATGTAAGTATATATAGTTTACCATAATGCATGTTTAGTACAAAACTATGCAATTATTTGCTTTTAATGTATTTTAAACAATTTAAATCCATTTAAATGAAATAACACCCACGATAATCTCCAGCGTCCGCCATCAACCCTTCCAACTAAAACATGCTCTATGAATCAGCCAGATGAGGATGTTAGATGACGCTTTAAACAGCAGCGATACAAACTCACAATCTATTACTGTAAACTGTGATGTTGTCGATGGAAAACACCTGGAAATGGTTCACAACTCAACAACACCACTGGCTGAGTCACCTGACCCTGAGGGGATGCAGGTTTGACTGACACTTCTTGGCTTGTTGATTCTGTCGTGTTCATGTAAGAGGAAACACACAATCCTACTGTACAAAAGACAGACCAACGTGAAGGTCAGGCTGTTGTCTGTGGAAACCGCTGCAATGAATGTGTCATTGTCTAACATCTGATCAAACCGTGGAAAAACCCCTGGTCTAGTGGTTTGGATGATGTTGGCATTTACACCTGGCAGTAACGCATTTTTGGATGATCACAAATGAAAAGCAGAGTCTACTTGACTACTAAAAAAACATATTGTGAAGGCAAATACATAATGGTTTACATTAGAGTAACTACTATCACTTAAAAAAAAACAGTACACTGTCCCTTTAGGAAAAAATAATAACTATAGATGTAATGATCTTTCATACGTAACTATTGTGCTATTATATAAATCTCTATATAAATAGATATACATACATGCATACATATATATGAAAGCAATAGTGTATTGTTTTTAAATAATACTTATACATTAACATATAAATAAAAATGTATACATATAGCATAGACCATATTTATAGGGATGTAGATTTCATATTTCAACAGGACTTGGCACCTGCAGACAGTGCCAAGGCTACCAGAACCTGGTACAAAGACCATGGTATCGACAGTTCTCAGTTGGCCACACAACTCGCCTGATCTTACCCCCTACAGAAATCGATTGGGTATTGTGAAGAGAAGGATGAGATATGCCAGACCCAACATTGCAGAAGAGCTGAAGGCCAGCTGAAGGTCCACTTCTTAAAGATATTATACTTTCTTATATATTCTAATGGTCATATAAATAGAAGATAGAAAATGAGATAAAAAACATTATTTTTGGAAGGCAACCAACTTCAAAATGTACAAACCAGTAAAAAAATATCCAACAAGCTCTTTGTAGAACATTTATAAGGACCTATGCTATATTTTAATTTTCATGTGACAAGGAAAAATCATGCATTAAAAATATACAAATTTTATAAAAACTTAAAGAGACCTCACATAAGTGTCTGAACCACCAAATGTTGACATATGTGCTATGAGTATACTAAAAACCTTTGGAAAAACATAATACACATATGGTAAGGTTGACATTTTCATGGAATTGCCAATATATTGCCATTTCCGTATTGCCCATACATATGTCCTAATCTTGACGCTGTTCTCCAGACAGAAGTAAATGTTTACCTGTGGTATAATGGCTCATGAAAGAGAAAAGGCCCAGCGTCAGTGAGGGGACGCCAGGAGACAATGTGTATATCCTCTGTCTGGCTCAGCCAGCAATGCGGTGTGTCACACCAAAACAGACATAAATCCAGCTCAGATTACCATCTGCCCATTGTTCATATGGGAGATGGATTACGACCACACAAAGCGTAGTTTAAAGGCCTGCAAATGTCTAAAACCGTCTGTGGTCGAGCTAAACGTAATTGATTTCCATCTATGGCTATTCATTTGGGGACAGTGGGTTCTGGTGAAACCCCAATCTGTGTAAGTCAGCCTTCGTCAGCGGGGGTATGGACGTCAATGAAGTGTTTATGAAGTACAAACCGTTTTTAACCAACTTGTATATGTGTGAGATTGTTTTTTAAGAGCGTGTGTGTATATATAAGTGTGAACGTACATGGATGTATACGTACGCATCTGTGGTTTCACATATTTTCAAAAACAGCTACTATTAAGGTTATCATAATTGTAAGTTAAACTAAATAAATGACTTGTGTGCAATAATTTAAGTGTTAAGTTTAGAAATGTTTATGTAAAATATAGTTTGTGGCAATCTTCATTTTTTGATTCTCATTAAATCCAATAATAGTTTATAAATAATTGATGATTCCATTTGATGATTTTTTTGCTAAATGGGTTGTGTATTAGGAAATAGAACATGAATACAAACAGTTTGTAAAATATAAAAGCCATTTTATTCAAGTATCCAAAAAAATCTAAATGTGTGGTATATTTGTTAAAGCCAAATACCCTCATAAAATTATAAATTCAATCTGTGATATTTAACAGATCTTTTTTGGATAAATAATTTTGAAAAAAAATGTTATAATCATGTGGGGTTTAAGGGTTAGAAAATAGTATTAGCCTTAATGTTAAATAAGTGAAATCTTTGAAATAACAAACATTCTTCAAAATATCTTCTTTTGTGTTCTGAGGGTGCGGGATCCTACTGGTTTGAAATGACAAGAAGGTGAAAATTTTAATATTCCGACGTCCATGGACTCCGCTGTTGACATAAATGCAGTTGGCACACAGACAGCTGAACTACACTTTTGGGCATCCCAAGCATCAATATTCTGAGGTCTGGACTGCTGCCTTAGCAATCAATGGCTTTCTACACAATGGTTTTGGTCATGGTGCAAGAGTGTTGGAAATCTGCTTCACTTTTTCTCAACTCCAGCCTTTATTTACATCACCACCAGCGCTATAGGAACCCATACTGGGCAACATCACACATCCAGGAGTTAAATTAAAGTGAGGTCCCACCTTCTAACCTCCAATCATCATTATTTAAAGATAGGGATTTTTTTCTTTAAAGAATCACAGCAGGACTGTATTCCAGAGGAAATTACAATCACTGGAAACACTCAAAAAAGCAAATACTCAAAAAAGCAGCCCTCAGATAAGGGGAAATAAATTCCTTTTGACAAAATATTCGGGAGGACCGCTGCCTTAGTGCCGGACAAAAACAACAGAGATTAGGTCAGCTGGGCATTTCTGGGAAGATAAATACTGGTAACTCTGTAACTCATTTCCTGTTCACAGTGTCACAGGCTTACGAGAACCTTTCCGCATTAAATCCAGGTTCGTAAAAACTAAATTTCCGGTTGCTAAGGTTCAACACTGAATTAGTGGCACTTTATAAACGATCTCCTATTGGTATGTGGCCGCAGCAAGGCCAACCACGTCATTTATACTGAAGAGAATTAATCCAGTTATTTCTGGATCTGATAATATGCTACACTAATCCCTTCCCTTAAAAACAGTACCTTCAAAAGTGCACGGCAAGAGCATATTGATCTGATGATAAAGATCTGAGAGTCAGCAGTCGCTTGTGTGTTTTTGGGCTGAAACCCTAAAATGAAGTCAAACAAGACGGAGGCCGCGTTGGTAACACACTCGTTTGTTTTCACAAATCTCAAACCATTTATTTGCATCACCATTGTCCCATTTGGCTCATTCCTCAAAGTGATCATGTAACTTAATATATGAATGCGATATAACAAAGTCGATATCGGAAATAACCTGAAACAATAAATGGTCAAATATACATTCCAGGAGCTCAAAATATTTGGAAAAGCTTTGAGCATGGAAAATCACTTTAGGTTGTTTGTCCCGCAGACATGACTGGTGTAAAATATGATACACAATCCCGCTCAAAAAAGAGGAAGGATTACGGCTGAGTCGGACAACAAAACAGCCCATGACGTCTATGCAACAATCTCTTAACTTCAGCAACCACACATGGTAAATCGATAGCCCATATCTGACGTTTTTGTGGCTGGTGAAGTGATATTTAAGCTACAATGAAACATTCCAAAGATTTGATGGCAAACGTCTGTACTCCTCCAGTTCGAGTTGGAACATCCGTACCCAAATAATACAAGCTTGAGCTATCTGAACCCCAAAAGAGGATACATAAGACCAAGGGCCATTTGGTTTTCCAAATGAGAATGTAAAAAGATATAAACATGCTTTGCTTTAGATGGTCTATCTTCTTTAGTACATCTTTTTTAAGTTATAAAAACCTTTCGGGAAGGCAATAGACAAACGCTATTTAGGCTGTACCAAAAGTTAAGGAGCAGGTGTTTAGGTCTCGACCCTTAAGGTCACCATAACCAATGATTTCTGTTAAAGACATGAAGAGCTCTACATCTAAATCTACATCTCCGAACCAAAAGCACCTGAAACAAAACCAACATGATGAAGTCTCTGTGAAACACATCTAACAGTCTCTCTCTCAACAGCAGATAAACACTTCCAGACGCTGGATAAGAGCCACTTTCCCACACATGCAAAATTGTTTCGACAGCTAGCTCACAATCCTGGGTTCCCCTCTTTCATTGGGGAAGATTTTCTACGGAGGAACAACGTTAACTCTTTGTGAATTGATTGGAAATTAGTTGAGGGATTGTGCTATGTAGACATAAAAACATCATAAGACGGATAAGTAAGTCTGGAAAATAAGAAAGCAAATAGATACCTGATGGAATAATACCAATTTGATGAATAATATTAAAGCATTGTTTTATGCATCCTTGAGTTGCCTAGACATTCCTCCTTCAATAAAAGACTAAAGGAGAAATGATAAAAAAAATAATAAAAAATAATAATTAATTATAAAAAGTGGCAGATTTATGTTCATGTTACCAAGTGTGACCCTGTCAGTGAAAACCAGGCAAAAGTCAGAAAATACTATTCTGAGAAAACGAGCGTTGAAGTGTGATTTTCCCTATTAATTTTACTATGATTTTGACCTTAATCAGTCAAAATTTAAGATCTCAATTTTATATTCTTACAGAATGTTCCTCACATGATGTAGAATAATTTTCTGTAAATTTATAATTTTATGTCACCAATAATCTTTTTAGTAAATTATCGTCAAATTTGGTTAATTTGGAACTGGATGCTTCTCTTACAGACACAAACATAAGTATTGTTCATTTTTTATTCAACTATTCCTTTACAGCTGTTTTTTATTAAGCATTTCCTCTCCTCACATTCCTACAGGGCACGTGTAAATACATGTACGGTTTATGCGTTCAGTGTTTATAAACTCTGTGATCCTGTAATAATCACATGTTGAATCCTGACAACACTATTATCCATATGAAGAGGAACACAAAGCGTGTCCTGTAATTCCCACCTCTCTGTGATAGAAACACTCTCAAACGTGCAATCTTGTTTTCCATGCCGCTGCATCCCAGCTGTAGGATGCTGGCACATGTCTCTGATAGCTAAACTGTCATTTCATACAGAACTGTAAAGGAAGGTATCAGTGAAGCGTATAAGGACATGCATGTTTCTCAGTATGGAAAATGCATGTGAATCTTAAATCCAGAGCATGCTTTAATGCCAGCAGAGGACGCTCCCTGCTACAAACACTGCTGCACAAACTGCAACACAATGCAATGATAAAGATCCTTTTACATTTAGAAAAACAAGTTTTAAAACATTTCTAATGTATAGTAATAATAGTTTTAAAACCCGCAAAATGTTACATTACGACATCAAATACTTTTTTAAGTCATAGGCAGTATCATATTTCTCGCAATGGATTATTTCTCAGATTCCCCCTGAGTTATATTTAGAAAGTCCTGGCACACAGGTCTGTTAATATGTCACAATATTCATAAGCTCTGTCACGCATTATAGAAGCCTGTCAATGATTCACCCCCTATGACACAGAGACAGGAATGTCTGCACAGGTGAACATTCACCTGTCTGGGGGTTTCACAGTTGTTCCAGAAATTCGTCTTTGAGAAGAAGGAGGTTTAGCAAAATAACACACAATATAATATATAGTTATAATAATTTATATATAGTTATTATAATTTATAGTTAACATTGTAGTTTTCTGTGCACTTGTTATGGTTTATTAGAATAAAACCCTGATATAAACTCCCTGATATGTAATAGCTTGCCCAGAGTCATAAACATTCCTTCAAGGGATAGTTGGTCTAATAAGAAAAATGTCTTTGTTTGACAGTAAGATGGACAAATGATCATGACCAAATAGTGCTTAGTTAGCATTGACCAATATAGCAGAATAAATTACAACAGTAATCAGATTCTTTAATGTTATATATTCTTTTAAATATCTTACTTTGGTTAAACAACAAATATATATATATATATATATATATTTATCAAAGAAACTTAAAAAATATATATATGTACATTTAAGGTAAATTACCTGTTGGATTTTAATCAAGTATTTAATATTTGCCCTTTAAAATATATTTCATGTTTTAAAAGATTTTATTAAGTTAATATAAGTGTTCATTTTTGTGATGTTTACTAAGACTTATGAAACAATTTTACAGTGTATTCTATTCTATTCTATTCTTTTCTATTCTTTTCTATTCTTTTCTATTCTTTTCTGTTCTTTTCTGTTCTGTTCTGTTCTATTCTATTCAACTTTGCTTGTCACCTGAAGCATTCATACATCGTCAAAACTATAACCCTAACGCCTCTTAATCTCAACACATCTGAATGATTCTCAAGACTAAATGCTGAGGAAAACCAGCCACCACATTCTCTCCACAATGGACCGATTCCAATTCTAAGAATAACACCTGTGGGAGTTCACATCACAAACTTATAATCAAATTCTTCACTCAAACTTAAGCCAATTTTTGATTTACATCATTTTACAGATTACATCAATTTAGTCATCTTCTAAAATACACTCTCTTCAAACAAAACAATAAATCATCAGGCGAGGTTGTTCCACATTACTACACCTTTAAAACAAGTCTCAAGAGTTCCTGGAAAAAAGCCATTTCAATGAATCACATATCTGCCACTTAAGTTCCAGTGTCCGCCCGTCCCGAGTGGCACTGGGCCCTTTGTGAATGGAACATCCGTCCAGTAAAGAAAACGGTTAAAGTGATCTCTATGCTTTCAGCTCAAGTGGCTCTTGTCGTTCCTCCACTCGAATTTCGGAAACACAAGAACATGAAGCTCTACTCTTGTACCTCTCAAGGCCTTCCCATCATGCCTTTCGTGAAGCATCTTAATATCCTCAGTTCTTTACTCATTTCAAGCTTTGAACAAATCAATACTGTGAGTGGAAAACAGTGTTACTTTTATAACTTTCATACGTTTTAAGCTGTAATCACTGAGCTGTACGGATCCCTCCTCGCAGCAGGATGGGAGGTGACGGCTATACAAAAGTAATGATTTATGCAAGAAGGCTGTTGATAACATTGCAGCTGTGTGGGAGAGGTCAGGTATGATTTTGCCCTTCTGACCGAGTCCTGACCTCTGTACAGGAAACTATAAACCACACAGATAATAACTAATCCGGCATGTATTCGGGATTCTGTGAGCAGGGTACTAGACTAACTTTTGAAAGTTATTAAAACTGTTGATGCTTTAAGTGCTCAATCAATTTTTCATATTTTCAATGATGAGAATATTGCAACCGGGCAATTCCAGCATTATTAAGATGACATTGTGCATTACGGACGTGACAAAAAAGGATGCTGTTTTTTGGGGAGACAATACATTTATTAAGACAATTAATTTGTGGTTTCAAATATTAAAACCATAAGCTATAATATTCAATAATTGGAGAACAAATGCCTTGCATCAAACATAAGATTATTACAATATTTTACTTTTGGTGTCCATTTATGTGCAAAATGTAGATGTTTCTGAAAATAGCTCTTACTTGAAAATTTCAAAAAAATTGTGCTTTAAAAACTTAAATAGAGACCTTGCATGAGTATCTGAAGAATCAAATGTTGATATCTGTGCTATAATAAAAACTATTGGTTAAAACTTTTCACGGTAAGTTTGACATTTTCATTAATTGCATGGGTGGTTTTATACAGATAGGAGATTTTAGGCATATTATTGACATCCAAACTTGTGTATTAAACATACATTTGTAATACAATATTCTATTTAAGTATAAAGTATATATTAATGTACTTCTTGTATTATTGTACTTTTAATAAAAAAAATGGAAAACAGATTTACAAACATATGCAGATATATATTACATACACATTGATCTGCTTTGAGAACGTGTTTACGTGTAAATGAGTGTTTGTGGCCTTATAAATGTGCGTTTATGGGTTCTAAAGGGGATTTTGGAATACGGTGTGTGTTATGGTTAACAGACAAAGCAGATGTTTTGGTCCACTATCTGCTGTCCAGATGGACATCTACTGTGAGAGCAAACGCACCAAAAGGAACCACAGATCTCCATAAAGGGATAGTTCACCAAAAAAGGAAACGTCTTTCATGAATTAATCTTTAGTTGTTCTTATATTTATTTTGTTTGGTTGAAAAAACAGAGAAAGATATTTTGAAGAATGCTTAAAACAGTTCTTGGACCCCATTGACTACCATAGTAGAAAAAGCAGAACATTTTGCTGTCTTACAGTTTTCAAATATCTATTTTCATGTTCAACAGAAAACAAATGTACAAAGTAATTTACTGTTACTGTTACAAGCATTCCTTCAAATATCTTCCTCTGTATTCATAAGAACTGAGATATATTAAAAGATTTGGAACAAGTCAAAGGTGTGTAAATTATATCAGAATTTTTGTTTTGGGGTTTTTTATGAAAAAACAGTCTCCTACATTCTCAACAAAAAAAAAGAAGCCAGCATTATCATTTCTGCTGGATCGTCATCCAAGTGTGAAACCTAGAACTCAACCTGCCGTCTAAAGTCGCCACAACAAAACTCGGCTAAAAATATCCACGTTGACCTTTTACACCTTGACCACAGAAAAAAACACGGATGAACCTGTGACAATCCTGTATAATGCTACTAACATGAGATAGAAATGTACAGAACATTTCTGACGCTTTTGTTCTTAGATTCATGCCTGCTCATTAACATACAGCTCACATGCACAATAAGACAAAATGTGATATTAAAATATTACTATAACTATTTAAATAAAAAATAAATAAAAAAGTATAAATACTCATTTTGTGTGTTGCACAGAATAATAAAGTTAGTCTTTTTGGAGCAACACAGAAACAACCTTGCTTTTATTACTCCTTTTTAACAGAAACATGTTATTCACTCCGGGATGATTGTCCAAACACACATTTCCCACAAACTAAAAGTCGGCACAAAAAAGTTTTATTTGTTTTAAAACTTCTTGACAGACACAAACATGAGCACATGAAGAAACATGCTCAGCGTTCCCACCCCCCAACCTTATCACAGCCAATCAAGATCTGAGCATGAGACACACACCTGCACAAGACTCCAGATCCCAACAGAATCCTCCTTTAAAGAGGAACAAGAACATTCCTTAAGAGATAACATGAGAACACTGAGGCAATATTCTAGGAAACTCTTTTGAAGTTAGTTAACTATGCCCACTTGGTCACTTGGTATTGTGCGACCTCATTGGACAAACAAAAACAAAATTATTTATTTCCATTTCGTTATTAAAATATAATGTTTCTATGTACTGTCCATAAATATTCATTATTTGATATTCTTAAACTTACAAACATTTTTTAAGTTTACGAAATGTAGCCAAAACTTTTTATACACCAGTATTTTGGGAGAATATTAAAATTAATATTTGAGTTATTCAGATTTTCTTTTTTACTGACTTATACATTACTTTACATTTTTAAGTACACAAATCTAAATTACCTTTATTAATTAAGTTCTTTCCTGATCAATTCTGATTTTATGCATATTAAATGATGCTCATGCTATGTAACTACAACAGACATATTTACTTAATTTAAGAAAGAACACAAACACATATATCTGAAATAAAATAAAAAACTTCATACACAGATTAGTTTTTAAGTGCAAGCTGTGACCAATGCAGTTTTCCTTGGAATGAATTAACCAATTTCTAATGTATCTATACATTTGTTACAAGTAACAGCATCCCCATATATTGTGTATACCTGTAGCACATATATGTGTGTGTGTGTTTAAAGGCTATAAGGGTCTTAATCCCCTTGTAATGTGTGCACCCCCACCCAAACACACCCCCTCGCCAGGTATGTTCTCACACTGATGAGGGACAAAACAAGGGGGCAGGGTTAAGATGTAAAATGCTGATTTGAACTCCATTGTCATTCGTGGAGAACAACAGCCTGAGGTGTGACTTGAGCAAACATACATTACTCACCCAATGCCCTTTCTGTTCTATCTCACCATACACATCGCATAGTTCAAGTGTAGAGAATTGGAAATCAAAGGCTAAAGGTCAAGTCTGAGTTAGGCAAGTCTTTGACTAACCGGAGATGAATGAGTCACACAAATACTTAAGTGACGAATAACAAGTTACAATCCAAAGTATGGTGATATAATGGTTTCAGTATGGCTATTGAAACTATAATACAGACAGTAATATATTACTGTTATCAATCCAAAATGTAAACACAGGCTCACAAACACACTTCTCCACCCGCTCGTATACCTGCCGCTATCCTCTTAAGCATCTGCTGGCGGGCGATGATCCTGCCAAGCCTGTACCCTGAGCGTCTTCTACGGTGGTCCATCCTCAGGTAGATATCCTGAGTCTCTGGGGTCATGTTGCCCAAGCATTCGGAGCTCTCGGCGCGTGGCAGCTCTCTGTACATGGTCACACAATGCGAAATGTCCAGCACCCCCCTCCCCGAAGGCAAATACCAAAAACAGTAGCCCAACTGTCTGTCCACCAACAACCCAACACGTGTGAGATGGGAGCGCTCCACAACCTGGGAGGACAGCCAGCTGTTGACCCGGCCCCCTTCGGGGTCACATGACTACGGATGAGCAAATGAAAAGGAAGGACGGAGCGGACGGCCCTCGTGCTTGAGCTGAATTCAGGGTCTGTCGAGCGCGGCTCGGTTCGGGAGGGAAATATAAATACCAGAGGAATGCTTGTGATGTGAGCGAGTGGAGAATGGGTGGAGAGCAGGGGGCCGTGGGAGGGGAAAGGGAAAACAGCGTGGCTAGGAATCATCCGAAAAGAACAAGCCCACTGCTGTGAATGAGTTTGCTCAGGAGGTGTTTGTTAGCTGAGAAAAGAGGGAAAGGGAATTTGGCTGACAGGTATTAGAGGTTTATAGACTTCTTGCGTGGCCTCCTATTAAGCTGTCAAACAGTCCTTCACAAGGAGAACAAAGACAAGGAAGTGTAAGGGAACGGACGGCACAGTTGGGCTTCACCTTGTGAAACAGCCATCCACGCAGGAGCGGTCATTTCACACGTCACAACAGCTTTAAATAGAAACAAGTTAAATGTGGATCACACACAACATTTGGTTATGCAGCAATAATGAGACTGGGATGCAATTTGTTTTCTTTTATGTCGATTTTTTTTACAACAATGTATATATATGATACTAAAAGTCGGAGTTAACTCCTGCAGATATGTTTCTTGCATCTTTTAGTATAACACATAAAGGATAAAAATTCTGTCATTATTTACTCACTGTCTTGACATTTCAAACCTGTTTGATTTTCTCTCTTCAGCAGAACATAAATCAAGATATTTTGAAGGACGTTTGTAACTGGCACCCATTCACTTGCATTGGTTTCGTGTGCATACAACAAAAGTTCATGGCATTGCTGTAATCGACTTTCTTCAAAATATATTCTTTTAAGATCAGCAAAAGCTAGAAAGTCATCGGGATTTCAAACGACGAGAGTAACAAAATTTAAATAAATGAAAAGAATGTATATGACTTTAAAGAGGTTCGAAAAAAAAACAAAAAATGAAACATGAAATTGCAAAGGGTCTTCAACAAACTGGTCAGGTGGTTAGAGAGTTGCACTTGTAAGCGGAAGGTAGCGGGTACAAATCTCAGGACCAGCGGACAATGACTGAAGTGTCCTTGAGCAAGACTCTGCAGAGACGATTGACAACTGCACAATACTGTAAGTAACTTTTGATTAAAGCATCTGTCAAAAATAAATATATGTAATTGTAAACTTTCAAAAGGGCCTTAAAAGAACGGAACTCCAAAATTATTGTTTTTACATTATTTATTCACCCTAATGTCATTCAAAAGTTGATGTGACCACTTTATCTGTGAAACACATAAGAAGATATTTTGAAAAATGCTATTTAAAACATGTATATGATAATTTCTGCTGTGGAACAAATGAGAAGTTATTTTAAATGACATTGAATGACACTTGTACGTGTCCATTACGTCATTCCAAACATGTATGTGTTAATTTTTACTGTAAAACACATAAGAAGATGTTTTGAGAAGTCAATAGGGCAAGGTTTTCGAAATATCTTCCTTTTGTCAGGCCGAGAAAAGAAAGTCAAACAGGTTTGCATAAATGTACATATTTTTAAGTCATGCCAAGCTCTAGAATATTTTGATGGGTGAGAGAGTCAGTAGAGCTTTAGATATTACAATACAATAAAACAATAAAAGTGAATTGAATTGAATTGAATTGAATTGAATACAAGCTGGTTGATGCATGTTTGATTGAACAAGATACAGTATAAACAAAGAAAAAACTTCCATGATGTTTATTAATTTATTTACAACGAATTATTGTTAAAACTACTTAGTATAAGAGTGACAGCGAAAGGGGATAGCAGTGTGCTACCAGTCAACTAACAAACACTGCATGGCACCAAGTTAAAAACATTCTGTGCCCCCTCCCAGACTGGCACCTACTAATCACGCTATATGCCACACAAAGACCACAATTCATCCAGCCCCTGCAAGTCTTACTGCTATTTATACCCAACATACTCCGACAGTCGTCACCACGGGACATGTTTAATGCTCTATAACGGTTGGAAACTGTTAGGATGGTTTGTGTGCTCAATGGTAAATATGATGTCATGTATTGACTCAAACCTTGCGTGCATAAAGCAGGTACAGTACCTGTTCTGTGGAATTCAGGAGTAACTTCCTGAGGTGGTTTTAAGAGGGATGTTTCAGACCGGTTGCTAATGGTCTTGTATGTTGTATTGTATGCACACACATGGATTTCACTACACCTCATAGTGTAGTTTTAATTTAGACATCCTGGAACTGCAACCTTTCTGTATGATAAAAATATGGTAAAAAGGGTGTCCCAATAGACCGACAATAAGCATAAACTGAAATATAAAAACCCAAAGTATTGCATTAATTCTACACATAGCATAATATTGTAAACTGGTGGGCAGCCAATGAAAATTTCAACAAATTTCAACAATACAACTTTTTCTCTGCGCACTGTAAAAAAAAATTCATGACATGTCATGTAAATATCACAAATTAAAAAGTTGAATTATTAACTTAAAACATCTATTAAAAGTTTTCAGTATTCGTACAACAGTTAATTTCTTCTAAAATACAATTACAATTTTATGATATATAAGGTTAATAACTATTTATGAATATATGTTGGTAACATACAGCATTTTTTTGGTAAATTCTAATAGAAATATTTGAGTTAATCTGATTTACTATTTTTTTCCTTATATTCACTTAAATTCAAACCTTTACAATTAGAATTTTAAGTGGAAATTGTGTACTTTAAAAACAGAGCAATTTTTTGAGTGTGTTTTCAGCAGATTGTTAAGTGTGAGTAAGTGAAGTGATCAAATAACCAACTTTACAAAGCATCATTAATTTAAGAAAAAAAACACACATAAATATCACAATGTTTCTTGGCCACGACAACCTTATAGTAAAAATATATAACCCTCGTAATAACACAAAACTCTCAAAATGTCTCTGCTAGAAAAGTTAGAGTTTGTAGAACATCAAGTGACCTCTGCATATAACCTACCTAAAGATAATTATGTCAAGTAACCCGAAATTGTACGCTTTGGCAAAGATGGCGAGAAGAAAGTTAGAAAAATTATACTCATATCAAATTTAAAAGATCAGTAGAATATAGACCAGGTGTCTGCAAACATAACACATCTTTGCAATACATGATGTATTCTTTCCAGATTTTGAGTAAGAGAAACTATTACTGACTTAATCATGAAGTGTCACCAGCTGACCCACATTTTTCAATACACTTTCAGCTTGATTTAGGAGAGGATGTGTTATTGAAAACAGATCAAGCATCTTTGTCATGCAGAACGGAGCGCTTTGCCAGCTTCAGTTTAATATTCAGAGCCAAAGCCCTCTCTGCCAAGTCCCTCATCATCTCTATACTTGAGGCAAAGATAAATGTCTGACACCTCTCAGAATAAATGTATGCAGAAGTGGAGGAGAGAACAGACCCTGTCTGCCAAAGAATGCACATTCCACATGCTCTCTCTCTCTCTCTCTCTCTCGCTCTCTCTCTCTCTCTCTCTCTCTCTCTCTCTCTCTCTCTCTCTCTCTCTCTCTCTCTCTCTCTCTCTCTCTCTCTCCCCACCTGCCTGGACACTTTTGAACTCGATGACAACATCATCATGAAAATCCTCCAATCTTGTTTCATCTATAGATCAGTAGTGAACACAACTGCAGTGAAGCACAGCTTTTTAACAGCACCTTTCTGTCATGGTATTCTGTATTTCTCGATCAGGTGGAAGAACATCTGGCAGAGGAATCTGCCAAGAGAATGGAATCGTTTTGCTACACCTTCATGAATTAGTACGTTAAATACAACGGAATCAAAATAAACCGTTTTGCGGCACACCAAATCCGGGCAAATGAAGATTGGCCAAATAGAGAGAGAGTCCTCTGGAATATGACAGCTGAGTTCAGGCAAAGCCTCTTGGCCGCCCGGGCTGCTGACTCCGCAGTTTGAAGACATGCAGAGCGAAGATAACAACAAAGCCGGTGGAAAGAAAAGTTATCGGCATAATATTTACACTGTGGGATTCTGGGAAGGGCTGTTAAACTGTGGGCAGGGGCCAGATAAAGTGGTTCTGATTTGCTCCAGCAGGGTGACAACTTCTTAATATTAGGGTGATTGAAAGACCCTTCAAAAATGTCAAAGATGTGTCACAGATATTTTTAAAGTGTAAATGTATACAGTATCTCTAAGCTATGGATGTATATATCTCAATGGCTTATGCTCTATATATAACTCCCTAAACACTCCTACTCTATTATTGTGGTTATCCATGTCAAATCTTTGACACTTTGCACAAGAAACCAACTGTTTATAAGAAAAGTCCAATATTTATTTCATTAAAAAAATAAACATTAGTTTATCTTGTCATTTTTGTATGTCCTTCTTCTGCATAACACAAAAGAAGATATTTTGAAGAAAGTTGAGAACCGAATAGCACTGGCACCCGATCACATCTACTGTAAGGAAATCAAAGCCAATGCAAGTAAGTGGGTCCCAGTTACCACCGTTCTTCAAAATATCTTCTTTTGTGTCCTGATCAAAATGACAAGAAGGTGTTTAAAGCATGACACAATTTTGATTTTTAGTTTAATTCTCCCGATGATCCGGCCTAGAATAACCTTCATGGTTGCTGAGGCCCAAATAAGATTTGAATGTTCCACTCTGGGGAGCCGCACCCGCCGATCCGTCATCGTTCCATAACAGGTTCTTCATTGTTTGACGAGTGTATAAACAGTTTGCAGTATATGAATGCCACCTTCACTGTACATCACATCACTAAAATACATATTTGGAAATGAATATGATATGCATGCCAACAAAGTGTCCACATTTCAGCACATCCCAATGGCGGAACACTCATAACAAAGAATCCAGAATCAAAGATAAAATAAATGCAAAGGTGTTAATTATTTGCATTAAAATAAACAGCTACATCAAATCTATATGAGTTACTATAAGTTTCCAGTGAAGCTCCA
>CM065675.1:12812039-12817039 GCA_033220385.1 Triplophysa yarkandensis
CCTAACCACTAGACCTGTCTAACCCTAACCCTAACCCTAACCCTAACCCTAACCCTAACCCTAACCTAACCCTAACCCTAACCCTAACCCTAACCCTAACCCTAACCCTAACCCTAACCCTAACCCTAACCCTAACCCTAACCCTAACCCTAACCCTAACCCTAACCCTAACCCTAACCCTAACCCTAACCCTAACCCTAACCCTAACCCTAACCCTAACCCTAACCCTAACCCTAACCCTAACCCTAACCCTAACCCTAACCCTAACCCTAACCCTAACCCTAACCCTAACCCTAACCCTAACCCTAACCCTAACCCTAACCCTAACCCTAACCCTAACCCTAACCCTAACCCTAACCCTAACCCTAACCCTAACCCTAACCCTAACCCTAACCCTAACCCTAACCCTAACCCTAACCCTAACCCTAACCCTAACCCTAACCCTAACCCTAACCCTAACCCTAACCCTAACCCTAACCCTAACCCTAACCCTAACCCTAACCCTAACCCTAACCCTAACCCTAACCCTAACCCTAACCCTAACCCTAACCCTAACCCTAACCCTAACCCTAACCCTAACCCTAACCCTAACCCTAACCCTAACCCTAACCCTAACCCTAACCCTAACCCTAACCCTAACCCTAACCCTAACCCTAACCCTAACCCTAACCCTAACCCTAACCCTAACCCTAACCCTAACCCTAACCCTAACCCTAACCCTAACCCTAACCCTAACCCTAACCCTAACCCTAACCCTAACCCTAACCCTAACCCTAACCCTAACCCTAACCCTAACCCTAACCCTAACCCTAACCCTAACCCTAACCCTAACCCTAACCCTAACCCTAACCCTAACCCTAACCCTAACCCTAACCCTAACCCTAACCCTAACCCTAACCCTAACCCTAACCCTAACCCTAACCCTAACCCTAACCCTAACCCTAACCCTAACCCTAACCCTAACCCTAACCCTAACCCTAACCCTAACCCTAACCCTAACCCTAACCCTAACCCTAACCCTAACCCTAACCCTAACCCTAACCCTAACCCTAACCCTAACCCTAACCCTAACCCTAACCCTAACCCTAACCCTAACCCTAACCCTAACCCTAACCCTAACCCTAACCCTAACCCTAACCCTAACCCTAACCCTAACCCTAACCCTAACCCTAACCCTAACCCTAACCCTAACCCTAACCCTAACCCTAACCCTAACCCTAACCCTAACCCTAACCCTAACCCTAACCCTAACCCTAACCCTAACCCTAACCCTAACCCTAACCCTAACCCTAACCCTAACCCTAACCCTAACCCTAACCCTAACCCTAACCCTAACCCTAACCCTAACCCTAACCCTAACCCTAACCCTAACCCTAACCCTAACCCTAACCCTAACCCTAACCCTAACCCTAACCCTAACCCTAACCCTAACCCTAACCCTAACCCTAACCCTAACCCTAACCCTAACCCTAACCCTAACCCTAACCCTAACCCTAACCCTAACCCTAACCCTAACCCTAACCCTAACCCTAACCCTAACCCTAACCCTAACCCTAACCCTAACCCTAACCCTAACCCTAACCCTAACCCTAACCCTAACCCTAACCCTAACCCTAACCCTAACCCTAACCCTAACCCTAACCCTAACCCTAACCCTAACCCTAACCCTAACCCTAACCCTAACCCTAACCCTAACCCTAACCCTAACCCTAACCCTAACCCTAACCCTAACCCTAACCCTAACCCTAACCCTAACCCTAACCCTAACCCTAACCCTAACCCTAACCCTAACCCTAACCCTAACCCTAACCCTAACCCTAACCCTAACCCTAACCCTAACCCTAACCCTAACCCTAACCCTAACCCTAACCCTAACCCTAACCCTAACCCTAACCCTAACCCTAACCCTAACCCTAACCCTAACCCTAACCCTAACCCTAACCCTAACCCTAACCCTAACCCTAACCCTAACCCTAACCCTAACCCTAACCCTAACCCTAACCCTAACCCTAACCCTAACCCTAACCCTAACCCTAACCCTAACCCTAACCCTAACCCTAACCCTAACCCTAACCCTAACCCTAACCCTAACCCTAACCCTAACCCTAACCCTAACCCTAACCCTAACCCTAACCCTAACCCTAACCCTAACCCTAACCCTAACCCTAACCCTAACCCTAACCCTAACCCTAACCCTAACCCTAACCCTAACCCTAACCCTAACCCTAACCCTAACCCTAACCCTAACCCTAACCCTAACCCTAACCCTAACCCTAACCCTAACCCTAACCCTAACCCTAACCCTAACCCTAACCCTAACCCTAACCCTAACCCTAACCCTAACCCTAACCCTAACCCTAACCCTAACCCTAACCCTAACCCTAACCCTAACCCTAACCCTAACCCTAACCCTAACCCTAACCCTAACCCTAACCCTAACCCTAACCCTAACCCTAACCCTAACCCTAACCCTAACCCTAACCCTAACCCTAACCCTAACCCTAACCCTAACCCTAACCCTAACCCTAACCCTAACCCTAACCCTAACCCTAACCCTAACCCTAACCCTAACCCTAACCCTAACCCTAACCCTAACCCTAACCCTAACCCTAACCCTAACCCTAACCCTAACCCTAACCCTAACCCTAACCCTAACCCTAACCCTAACCCTAACCCTAACCCTAACCCTAACCCTAACCCTAACCCTAACCCTAACCCTAACCCTAACCCTAACCCTAACCCTAACCCTAACCCTAACCCTAACCCTAACCCTAACCCTAACCCTAACCCTAACCCTAACCCTAACCCTAACCCTAACCCTAACCCTAACCCTAACCCTAACCCTAACCCTAACCCTAACCCTAACCCTAACCCTAACCCTAACCCTAACCCTAACCCTAACCCTAACCCTAACCCTAACCCTAACCCTAACCCTAACCCTAACCCTAACCCTAACCCTAACCCTAACCCTAACCCTAACCCTAACCCTAACCCTAACCCTAACCCTAACCCTAACCCTAACCCTAACCCTAACCCTAACCCTAACCCTAACCCTAACCCTAACCCTAACCCTAACCCTAACCCTAACCCTAACCCTAACCCTAACCCTAACCCTAACCCTAACCCTAACCCTAACCCTAACCCTAACCCTAACCCTAACCCTAACCCTAACCCTAACCCTAACCCTAACCCTAACCCTAACCCTAACCCTAACCCTAACCCTAACCCTAACCCTAACCCTAACCCTAACCCTAACCCTAACCCTAACCCTAACCCTAACCCTAACCCTAACCCTAACCCTAACCCTAACCCTAACCCTAACCCTAACCCTAACCCTAACCCTAACCCTAACCCTAACCCTAACCCTAACCCTAACCCTAACCCTAACCCTAACCCTAACCCTAACCCTAACCCTAACCCTAACCCTAACCCTAACCCTAACCCTAACCCTAACCCTAACCCTAACCCTAACCCTAACCCTAACCCTAACCCTAACCCTAACCCTAACCCTAACCCTAACCCTAACCCTAACCCTAACCCTAACCCTAACCCTAACCCTAACCCTAACCCTAACCCTAACCCTAACCCTAACCCTAACCCTAACCCTAACCCTAACCCTAACCCTAACCCTAACCCTAACCCTAACCCTAACCCTAACCCTAACCCTAACCCTAACCCTAACCCTAACCCTAACCCTAACCCTAACCCTAACCCTAACCCTAACCCTAACCCTAACCCTAACCCTAACCCTAACCCTAACCCTAACCCTAACCCTAACCCTAACCCTAACCCTAACCCTAACCCTAACCCTAACCCTAACCCTAACCCTAACCCTAACCCTAACCCTAACCCTAACCCTAACCCTAACCCTAACCCTAACCCTAACCCTAACCCTAACCCTAACCCTAACCCTAACCCTAACCCTAACCCTAACCCTAACCCTAACCCTAACCCTAACCCTAACCCTAACCCTAACCCTAACCCTAACCCTAACCCTAACCCTAACCCTAACCCTAACCCTAACCCTAACCCTAACCCTAACCCTAACCCTAACCCTAACCCTAACCCTAACCCTAACCCTAACCCTAACCCTAACCCTAACCCTAACCCTAACCCTAACCCTAACCCTAACCCTAACCCTAACCCTAACCCTAACCCTAACCCTAACCCTAACCCTAACCCTAACCCTAACCCTAACCCTAACCCTAACCCTAACCCTAACCCTAACCCTAACCCTAACCCTAACCCTAACCCTAACCCTAACCCTAACCCTAACCCTAACCCTAACCCTAACCCTAACCCTAACCCTAACCCTAACCCTAACCCTAACCCTAACCCTAACCCTAACCCTAACCCTAACCCTAACCCTAACCCTAACCCTAACCCTAACCCTAACCCTAACCCTAACCCTAACCCTAACCCTAACCCTAACCCTAACCCTAACCCTAACCCTAACCCTAACCCTAACCCTAACCCTAACCCTAACCCTAACCCTAACCCTAACCCTAACCCTAACCCTAACCCTAACCCTAACCCTAACCCTAACCCTAACCCTAACCCTAACCCTAACCCTAACCCTAACCCTAACCCTAACCCTAACCCTAACCCTAACCCTAACCCTAACCCTAACCCTAACCCTAACCCTAACCCTAACCCTAACCCTAACCCTAACCCTAACCCTAACCCTAACCCTAACCCTAACCCTAACCCTAACCCTAACCCTAACCCTAACCCTAACCCTAACCCTAACCCTAACCCTAACCCTAACCCTAACCCTAACCCTAACCCTAACCCTAACCCTAACCCTAACCCTAACCCTAACCCTAACCCTAACCCTAACCCTAACCCTAACCCTAACCCTAACCCTAACCCTAACCCTAACCCTAACCCTAACCCTAACCCTAACCCTAACCCTAACCCTAACCCTAACCCTAACCCTAACCCTAACCCTAACCCTAACCCTAACCCTAACCCTAACCCTAACCCTAACCCTAACCCTA